>PVKV010004739.1:32269-124048 GCA_004027835.1 Alouatta palliata
AAAAAAAAAAAAAAAAAAAAAAAAAAAAAAAAAAAAAAAAAAAAAAAAAAAAAAAAAAAAAAAAAAAAAAAAAAAAAAAAAAAAAAAGCCACAATCTAGGAGTGAAAGACAGCTTTAAAAACACAGACACAAAACCTAGCTAACCTTCTCAGCCACTCATGAAAGAAAATCTTATCAAAGTTTTAACTTCAAAGAGTTTAAAGACACTGCAAAGAGGCACTCAGCAGACTAGTCCTGCCTGCAACCTATTCCCTTCCAAAGAAAATCGGCTTGTAATGTAAATACACACCACACCCGGTCAAAATAATCTCTTCTCACACCAAACTTTTGGCACTGGATTGCAATGCCAAATAGCTTGAGCCCCAAACACTTTGCGTTTTCAGTTCTGAAACACTTAGACAAAAGTTCACATCGCTAAATGGATGGCCACGATGCCTTTTCAGTTCAATTAGGAGACTGGAGATCTTTAACTTAACCTAACATTCCTCAAGGCACCAGTGCCCTCCCTCCCACTCAGTCAGCCTGGGTTTTGTCTCTAAGGGTCGCCAATAAATAGCCGTTTCACGGGCAGCTAAGGCTCTGAGTCTTCTGTTACAGGTAGCCTGGCTCTTAAAAACGATCACACACACACAACGTTCACAGGCATGTGAACATTCATACACACACGTGTGCACACATATGCCCACATGCGACACACGCGTACATCATACAGCATACACGTGTCCATAAATGCGTTCACACGGACAGCCACGTCCCGCACGCAGATCCCCAGCGACACAGGGCCCACGCGGTGCCCCGGACACCTGTGCTGAGGGAGCGGCCAGGACGGCGAAGCCCAGCGCCTCCCAATGTTCACCTCACTGGCGGCTTCTGGCAGGGCCCCGGCTGCTTTCTTTTCTGGTAGTAAATACCAGATTTGGAGAAACCAAAACGACGCAAAGTGTGTTATCTACCCATTAAGGAAACAATGGCCTTATCGCGTTTCCAGCGAGGAAGTGAAAGGAGAGCACCTGGGGCCATGAGCTCTGACCACGGACGTCTCCGCACCGCTCCCGCGGAGCCTCCGACCCCAGAGCCCCCGCAGCCGCGAGGTGGAGGCTTAGGGACACGGGGAGGTGACTGAGTGTGGGCTCAGCGCCCCGGTCTTAGGGTGCAGACTTAGGGTACGGAGTGGGGACTTGGAATGGGGGCTTGGGACACGGGGTGGAAGCTTGGGGTGGGGCTTTGGGATACAGGGTAGGGAACTGGGGTATAAGGTAGAGGCTTGGAGTGGAGAGGTGGGGTACACATTTCGGATGCGGGGTACTGGCTTGGGACACGGGCTGGGGGCTCGCGGTGCACGTTGGAGGCCTGGGTCGGGGCTCGCGGCGCAGGCTGGAAGTTTGGTGTACAGAGTTGGGGGCGCAGAGCTCGGAACAGGCACGCACCTTGTGGCAGGCCGGGCAGGTGGGCAGCACGCCGCCGGGCCCGGGCGCGCCCTTGCCGCCGTGGCCCCCGCCGCCGTTCAGGCTGCTCTGGATCTGCGTGAGCTCCTGGCGCAGCACCTGCTTCTGGTGAAAGCTGAAGGCCGGGTGATTGGAGGCCATGGTGAACAGCAGCAAGAACTCATCGCCCGTGCGGCCCTCGTTAAGCTGCAGCCCGTAGTTGTGGATGATGGAGTCGATGTGCGTGAGCGTGCGGTAGAGCACGCCGGCCGCCTCACGCTGCTCCGAGCCCAGCAGCGCCAGCGACACCAGCAGCTTGCTGCGTACCACCTCGTCTGTCAGGTTGGTGAGACTGCCCAGGTCGGCCGGGTTGTTGGCCTTGATCTCCGAGTCGCGCAGCGAGTGGTAGTCCTTGCGGGCCAGGTCCTCCAGGCACGAGCCGAGAAAGCGCAGCTCGAGCGGGATGCACAGGTCCAGCAGGCCGCACAGGAACTCCACGCGCTGCGGCGACGGGAGCTCCGAGAACCAGCGGTAGACGCCGTCCCTCTGCAGCGGGCAGCGCTTCTCCACCATGCTGCCGCCCGCGCCGCGCCGCGACCCGGGGCCGGAGGCCGCGCGAGGGCGGCCGGGGGGCGCCGGGGGCCGCGGCCGGGGCGCGCCGGGGCCGGGGACGCGCGGGCCGGGGCCCGGCGACTGCGCTCGGGAGCCGCGGGCCGGGCGGGCGCCGGGGCGGGGGCGGGGACCGGGACCGGACAAGGTTCCCGTTAGGGGCCGGCGGGCGGGCGCGCGCTGGGCGCCGGGGGGGCCCGGGGCGGCCGGGGCGGCCGGGGGCGGCGAGCGGCCTCGGGCCCCCCGCTCACGGGGAGGCGCCTTCCCCGCGCCCGTGCCCAGCGGCGGCCGGTGCGCGGCGGCGGCGGCGGCTGCTCCTCGTCGTCGTCGTCGTCGCCCGGGAGGCGGCCGCCCCCATCTCCCCCCGCGCCGCAGGGTCTGTCACTGCGGGCCGCCCCCCGACGGAGCCGCCCCGGCCATGCCGTCGCCGCCGCCCGCGCCTCCGCCCAGGTCGGCCGTTACCCTGGGCCGCGGGCGCGGCGTCGCCGCCTGGGGAGCGCTGGGGGCCGCGGCGGAGGAACGGACGCTGGCGGGGGAGGGACGTGCGGCGGGGGGCGCGGAGGGATCCGGCCGGGACTCGCCGGCCTTGCAGCTCCCGCGCGACGGACGGATCCGGGGCCGAGCGCGGTGGCGGCGGTGGCGGCGGCGACGGCGGTGGCGGCGGCCGCGGTGCCGTCCGAGGAGCGGAGGGATCGTCTCCCTCGCGGCTGACGGGCGACCGGGATCAGCGAAGTGGGCGGGGTGGCCGCCTCTCGCGACAGCCCGGACAGGCCGGGCCCGCCCCCCCTCCACTGATTGGCTCTGGAGGTCTGTTCTCGCCCCGTGATTGTTCCGGGTCCCCAATCCCATTCGCCCATGCCGCGGCCACGCCTCCACGGGAGCTGTCGATCACGGTAGAGCCCCCGCTTTCCGTCCTTCGGCGGCGATCGGGACGCGATTGGTTCGCGAAGATCAGAGAGGCGGAAAACCAGGGCTGGATTTCTGGATTTCTGGTTGCTTTTGTTCCCGCAAATTTGCGTGGAGCATTGTTTTTGGGCGAAAGCGGGGCGTTCGGCCTTCCTGCTTTATTTCTGAGCGGTGTAAGAGGCAGGTAGCGGGTGTCTTCAGGAAACGGCCGCCGCGGGGTCTGGAGCCCCGGGTTCCAATCCCGGGTCGGCCACTGTTAAGCTGTGTGACCTTGGGCGAGTCACTTGGCATCTCTGAGCCCCAGGCGCCTCCCCGGAAAAATGAGGGTAATAATAACCTCCCCCGGGGGCTTGTGAGAAGGTGATGAGCTCACAGAGGGCGGGCACCCGCACTCTTGAGGCGACTGGCCTGGTCCGGAGATGTGATGGGAGGTGCAAGCTTTCTCCAAAAGCCTCGTCCAAATGGAGCCTTTAAATCCGCCTTCTTTCCGCGGCTACTTCCCCAGCTTGCCAAACCGAGAAAATGCGAACACGGGAGGTGGGGTTGGCGGCAAGGGAGCTGACCTGGCTGGAAGTAAACAGAAACGCCACCTTCCCCTGGCACTTGCATTGGCACCGAATTGCAAGTGGGGGAAGGGCCGGTGCACCGAACCACCTTTAAATACACACCACTTAGACTCAGGCGAAGAAGCAGAGACGCGGGGGCTACACGTTCCTTCCTCCCCTCCACTTTTCCTAGATCGCTGCTTTGGACGTATGTGGGTCTAGAACGGGATCTGTTCATTCGTGGGTTCCAGGTCCCAAGCGCCCAGGGGCAGCTGAAAGCAAAAGTGGCACCCTCCCTACCCTGTGGAGCTCACACTCTGGTTCCGGGCAGTGCACAATAGAGACTGGTTGAATCAATGAATGAACATCTGCAGGATATGGTCCAAGGTGCTGAAAACTTCCTAACAAAACTCTCTGCCTGAACCTGGCGTGCCTGTCGTCCCAGCTACTGTGGAGACCAAGGCAGGAGGATCACTTGAGGCCAGGAGTTCAAGGCCAGCCTGTCAATACAGTGAGACCCCAACCCTAGTCTCTCCAAAACAAACAAACCCACATTCTGTAGCCTTAGATCTTCAAGGATGAGCAGACATTGCAGATAGGCACGGTTGGGAACAAAAAGATTTGCTGTCCCCTCCCACAGCCCCCTCCACACCTTGGGCACATTTCCCTGGAGCCACCCCATTGTTCTTGGTCAGTGTAGGAAGAAGCAAAAATCTAAATGAAGTCAGGATGGCTTCCCACGTGGGCACAAGGGCAAGGCTGGGGACAGTTGGGTCTCCTCGTCTTATTTTCCAGGTCTAGGCTGATTTCTATTAAGAATTAAATTAATCGTTGTTCTCTTGGCCCTCACTTCTTAATGGGATTCCAGGGAACGGGCCACATTCCAAAATCCATAATCTCAGGTAGTGAAAGAACATGAACATCAAGACAGTTTGGCTGGGCTCAGTGGCTCACATCTGTAATCCCAACACTTTGGGAGGCCAAGGTGGGCAGATCCCTTAAGCCTAGGAGTTGGAGACCAGCCTGGGCAAATTGCAAAACCCCATCTCTACAAAAAAAATAGGAAAGTTAGCCAGGTGTGGTGGCATATGCCTGTAGTCCCAGTTACTTGGGAGACTACGGTAGAAGGATCACATGAGCCCAGGAGATGGAGGTTGCAGTGAATGGTGATCTCGCCACTGCACTCCAGCCTGGGTGACAGAGTGAGCCTCTGTCTCAAAAAGAAAAAGAAAAAAGAAAAGATAGTTCAATACCTTCATTTCTTATTGACAAAGCAAGATCCCTGGAGAAAGATCTTGGAACCTCATCAGTGCTGGGGGTGCTTCTCCAATCCAGCCGGAGCTGGCAGTGAAATCCCCAGGCTCCAATGCCAAGGGAGTTCCAGTCCCAGCTCTGGCTGACTGTGTGAGCATGGCTGTGCATTCGAAGGCCTCTGAGCCTCAGTTTCCTCATCTGTAGAAGGGAACCAGGAACCCATCATCCTGGCTGGCAGTGGAGGTCAAAGATGCTCATGGAAAGCCCTTGCTGACTGGAACAAGGGGGGCCTGAGCTGTGGAAGCCTCTGAATCAAGGCCCTCCCCACTTCCCGCTGCCTTTTTGGTCCTTCTTGCCATACTCTGCGATTTAACGGCTTAGTAGGTTGAGTCGTGTCCCCTGAAAGTTCATCTCCACCCCAAATATCAGAATGTGACCTTATTTGGAAAAAGGGTGTTTGCAGATATAATAAGAGTCAAGATAAAATTATACTGAATTAGAGTGGGCCCTAAGTGCAATGAGACTGTCCTTATAAGATACAGAAAAGAACACACGGAGACGTGGGGGGAAAGGAGAGTATGTGCAAGGATGGCAGAGATTGGAGCCAAGGAATGCCTGGGCCCGCCAGACTCTGCAGGAGACAGAAAGGACCCTCCCCTAGACCTCCAGAGGGAGCAGGGCCCTGTCCACACCTTGACTTTGGACTCCTGGCCTCCAGAACTGAGAGAGGGCAAGTTGCTATTGTTTTCACCCCCCCACACACACACCCGCCCTCCCTCCACACACTGGCTCTCATTGTGGTTATTTGTAGGGCAGCCAGGGAAACCGAAACAATGTTGTTTCCCCCCAGACATCAGTGTGGCTCAGCTCAATCCAGTTCACAGCAAATATTGAATCCCTGCCCTACAGGACCAAGCCTCAGGAAGGGCTTGGAGACCTCGGAGGCAAATGAGACTCAGCCCTTCAGCCCTGCAAAACTGACAGCCTGGACTCCCCACTCTGAAGCAGGCAGGCTGCCTGAGGGAGGGGGCCTAACTCCTGGGGAGAGAGCAGATGCTGACCTCCCAGGCCTGCCAGCATTCTCTGGGTTCTGGCCCCAAGATTCTGGTTTTCCACCCTGGGCACCTACTGTCTCCCCCTTCCTAGACGCTGCCCACGCACAAGGTGACCCCGGCTGCAAGCGTGCCTGGAGTTTTTCTCCACTTCTGCCTCGACATCTGCCACCCTCTCCTCCTCTGGAGAGTGAGGCAGCTGAAGGACACAGGCCCCAAGCCTTGCTGGAGGGGCCAGGATCCCTGGGAGGAGGTTGGGAGAGGACTTGGGGGCTCAGGCTAGGTCAGGAGGTAGGCCGTGCCTCCTTGTGAGGGGGCCCATTGCTGGGGGAGCTCACAGTCTAGGGTGTTGTTCAGCCCAGTTGGTTATCACTGGGTGTGAGAGCCATAGTTCTGCAGGGCTGAAGGGCTGAGTGTCATTTGCCTCTAAGGTCCCCAACCTCGTCCTGAGGCCTGGTCCTGTAGGGCAGGGATTGAATATTTGTTGTGAGGTGAATTGCACTGAGAGCCACACTAATGTTTAGGGGGAAATGCCGTTGTATTGGTTTCCTGTGACTGCCCTACAAATAACCACAAAGAGTCGAGGGGAGAAGTGGGGACTGTCCCTTCCACAGGGCTGCAATCAAGCACAAATGACTCTAATAGTATTATTTTTGAGAGAGAGAGAGAGAGACTTGGAGTTCACCACAAATTTCCCAAACAAACAATTTTACGAGGAGGACATAACATGCCTGGGATTACTGCTTAGGTCTGAATTAGTGATACTGACTACAGCAGGTGACGAGGCTGAGCCCAGAAATGGGCTACGGGGACCCCTAGCACATGCTCTTCCCCCATACTGCCACCATCTTGCTTTTCCTGCAGACCTCAGAACCCCCCACCAAGAGGAGGGATCTGGAGGCCAGGCCAGGAGCAGAACAACACAAGCAGAAAACTCAGATTGGGACAGGGCTCCTTAAGTGATCGGAGCTGCAGGTGCACAGAGAAGCCTGGCATGGCAGGGAATCCTCTCCCTGGGGAATTGCCAGGGTGTGTGCGGTCTCCAGCTGGATGTGCACTTCCTTCCCTTGGCCTGCATTCTGCTAACCTGTGATTGAGAAGGTTTGGAACCCAACACCCTGAGCACGGAGGCCACAAATCCAGTGGATCCCTACACTTCCTGACGGGGTCCTGGCTCCAGGACCGGTTCCCGAACAGCCTCATGTAATTGCCGAAACCCCGTGGGGCTGTTTCTGATATTGCTGTCAACATCCCATTATACAGGTACTGAATGGGCAAGGGCATCAGCCTGGGCCACACAGTTGGTTTATGTTGGAATCTGATTCTGACCTAAGTCAATTGCCCATAGACTCTGCCCCTCCCAGGAAGAAACCACAAATGTGACATACTGTTTATTCACTATTTTTGCAGAGATTTCTGTTGCTTGCCAGCTTTTCCAGCCATGACTGCAGACAAAGTCCACCTGGAGTCATAAATGGGCAATCGGCCCCGAGCAACGTCCAGCCCCGGTTTCTGCACAGCCAGACGTTTTTTTCCATGGCAGACCTGCTTACCCGGCTATCTTTGGTGTGGGGCTAGATGCGTATTTCTCCAGTGGGAATGGCCTGAGGTCTCATTTAAAGTGGACAGTCCTAGCCAGGCGCGGTGGCTCACGCCTGTAATCCCAGCAGTTTGGGAGGCTGAGGCAGGTGGATCACCTGAGGTCAGGAATTCAAGACCAGCCTGAACAATATGGTGAAACCCTGTCTTTAAAAAAAATAAATAAAATAAAATAAAACAAAAAACAAGTGGAGGATCCTAGGCCTAGCCCCACTTATGGAGTCAGGATCCCTGGGGGTAGGACCTTGGAATCTGCATTTTTTTTCTTTTTTGAGACAGGGTCTCACTCTGTCACCCAGGATGGAGTGCAGTGGTGCGATCTCGGCTCACTGCAACCTCTATCTCTTGAGTTTGAGTGATTCTCCTGCCTCAGCCTCTTGAGTAGCTGGGATTATAGGCACGCACTCCCACGCCTGGCTAATTTTTTGTATTTTTAGTAGAGATGGGGTTTCACTGTCCTGGCCAAGCTGGTCTCGAACTCCTGACCTCAAGCCATATACCCGCCTCGGCCTCCCAAAGTGCTGGGATTGCAGGTGTGAGCCACGGTGCCAGGCCAGGAATTTGCATTTTTGCTGGTAACTCTGGTCATCTCAGGACACACCAAAGTTTGAAATTACTGTTGGGGTGTGGAGTTCTTGCTTCCGGGGCCTGTGGATTGAACAACAGCAACCACAGTAGTCATTAGAGTTTTCAGTCTGAAACACATGCCTGCTGCCCAACACGGGTTTCCTCCCGTTTTACAGATGGGAAACCTGAGGCTTCATAAGGCTGTTATTGACCTGAGGTCACACAGCTGTTGGCTCCTGGTGCTTAGCATTAAGTTTTGCGGCCTTATTTCTGTTGGATTTTTGTTTCTGACATTTCTGTGTTTCTGGCACTGCAATTGTGATATCCTCTGAAAGCAAAGGATGAATTCACTGCCGACCTTGCTTTTGTTTCGTTCTCACCTTTTATTGTGAAAACGTGCAAAGATACTCAAAAGTCTGGGGAATCGTATGGTGATTCCTCATAGTCTCCTTTGGCCGACTTCAGCAAAGATGACATTTTGCTATGCTTATTTCACCCATTTCTCTCACCCCACCCCTGACATACACACATGTTCTTTCTGGAGTATTTTCAAGCAAATAGAGGATTTTTAAAAACATGTAAATGACTGTGTTGTTTTGTCTGATTATGATGCAATGCATGTCCCTCGTGAACAGATGATACCTCGCTAAGAAACACTACAAAAGACCACACATAATCTCACTTCTCAGCCATAACCAACTCTAAAAGATTCTCTTCTAGACACTTTTCTATTCAAATATATTTATGCACACATTCTTTTACAAAAAAATAGTATACAACACAAAAATAGGATAGTACTCCATATTTTGCAATCTATTTTTTTTTCTTAACAATACATCCCAAATGTCTTTTCATATCCATGACTCTATTCTAAATCATAGCTTTAAAGGGCAACACAAATCTTTGTTTGGATGTAGCATGATTTATGCATAGAATCCCCTACTGATGCGCATTCAGGTTGCTTCTATGCTGAAGGAGTTTCCAAAGGCAGTCCTGCTTACTCTGGACTTTTCAAGTGGTTGAAACTCGATCTGCCACCTCTAGATCCTGTGTGGGGTTCAGGGAAGCATCAGGAAGATGGAAGAGCTGGAGAGCTTCCCAATGCCATCTGAATCATCTTCACGTTACCATCACTGTTTTGTCTGAAATGAAGTCTTAAGACATGAGACACTCCCAGACTCAGGTGTGGGTAAAAAGAAAACATTCCAAAGGCATATAACATATTGTCTGGGTGATGAGGTATAACTCCAAAACCTCTCTTTTTGAACAAACATACCAGGGCTCACCCAAATGCAAAACTCTGTCTACTTCAAAGTCGTCACTCTAAAAGGCATAACTCTCATTGGGATAACATTGTAATTGCTTGAAGATACATCTATGAATTCCTCTTTTATTATTTATTTATGTATTTGAGACAGAGTCTCACTCTGTCGCCAGGCTGGAGTGCAGTGGCACGACCTCAGCTCACTGCAACCTCTGTGTCCCAGGTTCAAGCGATTCTCCTGCCTCAGCCTCCCGAGTAGCTGGGACTACAGGCATGTGCCACCACACCCGGCTAATTTTTGTGTTTTTAGTAGAGACGAGGTTTCACCATGTTGGCCAGGATGGTCTCAATGTCTTGACCTGGTGATCCACCCCCCTCGGCCTCCCAAAGTGCTGGGATTACAGGCGTGAGCCACCGTGCCTGGCCGAATTCCTCTTTTAAAACTGTCTCAGGATCTGGTGTCAGTAACATCTGGATGCATTGCAGGCTGGAAGGCCTTCATGATTCAAGGTGGACTGATTTCTGTAAATAGCCTGTGCCCACCAAATAAATTAGAAGCAACATAATCTATGATGTCCAGTTTGAGCCGAAACGGATTTATTAAATTATAATGACATTTATGTCTCTGGCAGGGTCAGAGAACTAGGTAGGAATGCCATTTTGCATCTTGTTCTATAAGATGCCTGTTTTTGCCCATTTTTCTCTCAGGGTTTTGGTCTATGTTTCTCTCCGTTTTTAAGAGTTCTTTAAGTTCATTTTACTGGCCGGGTGTGGCAATGCACGCCTATAATCACAGTACTTTGGGAGGCTGAGGTGGGCAGGTTGGTCTTGAGGCCAGGAGTTCAAGACCAACCCAACCAACATTGTGAAGCCCTATCTCTATTAAAAATACAAAAACTAGCTTGGGGTGGTGGCGGGCACCTGTAATCCCAGCTACTTGGGATCTAGGGCAGGAGAATCATTTGAACCTGGGAAGCAGAGGTTGCAGTGAGCCGAGATCATGCCACTGCTCTCTAGCCTGGATGACAGAGCAAGACTTGTCTCAAAAAAAAAAAACCAAACAACAACAACAAACCTAAATAAATAAATAAATAGCCTTAGAGAGCCAGGCAAAAAGTAAATGAGTGACACTGGTTGGTATAAAAATAGAGGGTGGTGAGGCTTGTGGCCAACCAGAGATTAAAACTTTTTTTGTTGTTGTTTAAGAGACAGGGTCTTGCTCTGTGGCCCAGGATGGCATGCAGTGGTGTGATCACAGCTCACTGCAGCCTCAAGTCCCTGGGTTCAAGAGATCCTCCCACCTCATCCTCCCTAGTAGCTGGGACCACACATGTATGCCACCACACTCAGCTAATTTTTAAAATTTTTTGTAGAGATAGGGTCTTGCTTGTTGCCCAGGCTGGTGTCAAACTCCTGGGCTCAAACAATCCTCCTGCCTCAGCCTCCCAAAGTGCTGGGAACAGGTGTGAGCTGCTGTGTCCGGCACTTTTTTTTTCTTTTTCTTCTTTTGAGATAGAGTCTCACTTTGTCACCAGGCTGGAGTGCAGTAGGGCGATCTTGGCTCACTGCCGCCTCCACCTCCCAGGTTCAAGTGATTCTTCTGCCTCAGCCTCCTGTATAGCTGGGACTACAGACATATGCCACCATGCCTGGCTAATTTTTTTGTATTTTTAGTAGAAACGGGGTTTCACTGTGTTGGCCAGAATAGTCTTGATCTCCTGACCTCATGATCCATCTGCCTCAGCCTTCCAAAGTGCTGGGATTACAGCTGTGAGCCACCGCACCCGGCCGGCTCTTTTTCTTTTTTTAAACAGTTTCCTAGGGCAGCTGTAAACAAATGATCATTAACAGGATGGCTTAGAACAACAGAAATTAAGCCTCTTATAGTTCTGGAGGCTGAGGCCAGAAATCAAGGTGTTGGCAGAGTTGGTTCCTTCTGAGACTATGAGGGCCTTTCTCCCAGCCTCCAAGGGCTGCTGGCCATCCATGGGGGCCTCCGCTTGTGGACTCACCAGTCCAGTCTCTGCCTGTGTCTTCACATGGCTGTCTCCCCTGCATGTCTGTGTCCAAATTCCCCTTCCCAAGCTTGCAACTCACTCCCTCTGTCCCCCTACCACTTCCTCTGTGAAATGGTTATAAAAATACCTACTTCACAACATGACTTGGAGAATTAGATGAGATAATGCTTAGCAAATGCTTAGCAGGTGCTCAGGAAACAGTGGCTGGCATCACTTTTAGAAGGTGTTCACCCTGGTGTTTTGAGGTAGGTGGGGATCCCATGAAAGGCTCTGTCACGTAAACGACATAAATGCAGCCAATGCCCAGGTGGGAAGTGTGCCATCGCACTGGAACTGTGAGCAAGCTCCTGTTGCCAAATGAATACCCCTTCCTCTGTGTGTGTTTGTGTGTAGAAGCACATGAGTGGTATGTGGACTGCATGTTGTGTATGCATGTGGTATAGTGGCATGCATGTGTGTGGTATGTGGCACGTGTGATATGTGTGGTATGTGGTGTGTATGTGTGTGTTATGTGTAGGTATGTATGTGATATGTGTGTATTTGTGTGTGGTGTGTGTATGCATGTGCTATGTGGTGTGTATACATGTGTGATATCTCTGTGTGGCATGTATATGTGTGTATATGTGTGATATGTGGTGTGTATATGTGTGTATGTATGTGGTGTGTGGTGTGTATATGTGTTTGTGTGTAGGTGGCAGGTAACATGTATGTGTGTAGATGTGTGCACATGTGTGGTATTTGTATGTGTGTGACACATGCTGTGTATGTGTGTATGTATGTGTTGCATGTGGTGTGTTTATGTATATGTGTATGTAACTGTGGAATGTTGTGTGTGTGGAGTGTGTGGTATGTGTGGCGTGTGATGTGTGTGGAATGTGTGCATGTTGTATGTGCTATGTGGTGTGTATGTGTTGTGTGTGTGAGATGGGCTGTGTATGTGTTTATGTACATGTGTGGGTATTTGTGGTATGTGTGTGATATATATGTGGCATGTGTTGTGTGTGAAGTGTGTGTTGTGTGTGCTATGTGGAGTGTATATGTGGTATGTGTGTGGCATGTGCTGTGTATGTGTGGTGTATGTGTTTGTGTGTGTTATATGTGTGGTGTGTGTGTGACATGTGGTATGTGTGAAATGTGTAACTGTTGTGTGTGCTATGTGGTGTGCATATGTGTATGTGTGGTATGTATGTGGCATGTGCTGTGTATGTGTGTGATGTATGTGTTTATGTATGTGTGTGATATGTGTGGTTTATGTCATTCATGTGCATACATGTGGTATGTGCTGTGTATGTGTGTAGGTGTGTGGCGTATGTATATATGTGTGTAGTGTGTGTGTGGTATGTGGTGTGTGTGGAATGTGTGTGTTTTCTATGTGCTATGTGGTGTGTGTATATATATATATATACATGTGGTATGTGTGTTGTGTGTGTTGTGTGCATATATGTGGCATATGCTGTCTATGTGTGTGTAGTATGTGTGCTTGTGTTTACAACACAGACACTCCCACCTGAGTTTAATGGAAGCAGCGCCCCTGTCAGAGAGCAATTCTGACAGTCACCGCCACAGTGGCCACCTTGCCTGGAGCGGACCATACGGAGGCTTAGGCAGGGGCTTAACTCCAGGGCTTCCATCATGAGCAAAGCTGGTGCTGGCTGTTATCATTTGCAGATGAAATAACTGGGGCACAGAGTGGTCACTTGCAAGGGACAGAGCTAGGGTTCAGGCTAGCAGCCTCACGGTGCCTCTTGCCAAGCCTGGCCAAGCTAAGCGTTTTGGCACTGAAAACAGGAAGGGCAGAAGTGCCAGGGGACAAAGCACTTTCATGCCTCATTTAGCCCTAGTGACATGCTTTGAAATCAATGTATCATTATCCTCACCTGGCCTAGGAGGAAATCAGGTCCTGGAGGAGGCCAGCAGATACCTGCAGGGCTAGGACTCGAATCAAGGTCTCCTGATCCCAAAGCCCACTGCTCTATCCCCTCCAGAGCTGCTATGGGTCAAGGCAGGGTCTGGATGGTGACTCTGGCGAGGAGGATGGCGTGGACCAGGTTCCTGCAGCCGCACAGCTATGGCTAGTGTGCCGGATGCTGACATGTGTGAGGGGTTCATGTCCTCATTTCACTTGGCCCTCACAACCATCCTGCAAATAGAACATTCTTCCCCTTTTACAGATGAAGAGACTTAGGCTTAGAGAAGCTACTTGCCCAGTGTAGACAGCCAGGAAGGACAGGTCCGGGTCTGCTTGATGATGAAGCCTGTGTCTTCTCTGCTGTGTGACCCTAATCACATTAGGGGGTTCCTGAGAAAGCAGAGGACCTTGCCCTTGCATTTAAGCCACAGCAGCTCTAATAAGTATGTGTGCGTGCATATGTAGGTCCTGTGTTCCTATCAATACTAATATGTACAAATTGCATATTAATGTATATTAACATGTATTACTATATAATAATTCATGTCTGAAAGCTGGCTTCAGCTTCAGACTTTGAGAGTGGTTTGGGGGGCTCACACTTTTGTAAGCTGCCGGTCTATGTGTCATGCATGTGATTCCTTGCACACGTTTAAGCCCTGGCACTCTTGCTTCTTTTCTCTCACAGAGGGGTGGCTCTTCAGCAGGATGCCAGCACAGAACCATCAGAACCACTGCTGGTGTAACACACAGTAAAGCCCACCCGTGTGTTCCTGTGGAATCTGACCATGGCGATACCCATCAGTCAGCGGCTTCATTAAATTCTCAGCTCCTTGAGAGCAGGGGCCATGGCTGATTAAGTTTGTCACTTTGGATTTTCAGCTCTAGATGGGTACCATGTATGTAGTCAGTGCTCATTAAACATTTGCAGGTGGTCGTTCTGGGTTTTTTGTTTGTTTGTTTGTTTGTTTGTTTGTTTTGAGATGGAGTTTCACTCTTGTTGCCCAGGCTGGAGTGCAATGGTGCGATCTCAACTCACTGCAACCTCCGCCTCCCAGATTCAAGTGATTCTCCCGCCTCAGCCTCCCCAGTAGCTGGGATTACAGGCACCTGCCACCACAGCTGGCTAATTTTTGTATTTTTAGTAGTAGAGACAGGGTTTTGCCTTGTAGTCCTGTCTGGCCTCAAACTCCTGACCTCAAGTGATCCACCTGCCTTGGCCTCCCAAAGTGCTGGGATTACAGGTGTGAGCCACCGCACCCGGGCTTTTTTATTGTTGTTGTTTATTTTTTATTTTTTTATTTTTTGTTTTGTTGTTTATTTATTATTATTATTATTATTATTATTATTTTTGCTTTTTTTTTTTTTGACAGAGTCTCAGGGTTTTGCCACGTTGGCCAGGCTGGTCTTGAACTGCTGACCTCAGGTGATCCACCCTCCTCGGCCTCTCAAGGTGCTAGGATTACAAGCATGAGCCACCGTGCCCAGCCCCTTCTGGCTTCTTACATAAATTTTTACAATGCATCTCCCAAACAGACACATTTTGTTCTGTAAAGATTATGGTACTATGTTAATTTCTCCAAATAGTGGGCTATCTCATCAATCAATTATGGTTTGTCATGTATAACTGTGGTTTTACCCAAATGCTTGCTTGTAAAGTGGAATTTTCCTAAAACATTGTTAATATTTTCTTATAACATGGCATTCGTCTCAGGAAGGGAAAGATTTGAACTGGAAGAGAATTCAGCAGTCATCCAGATCAACTCTTTAATTAGCAAATGAGGAAAGTAAAGTTCATAGTGGCACAGGGACTTCCAGGGGTCAACCAGCAAATCCACTTAGTAATCTATATTTGGGAGCTGGTTGCTGCTGCAGAAAATAACTGATCTGATTCACAACATCTTCAGATTCTGGATCAGTTATATGCTTGGCCAAACTTTTTTGTTATAGATGTGAGAACATTTTTCAGTAACATATTCTATTCACTATCCCTCCAAGCTTCTGTCGTTAGATAAGACTTCACCCATGTTACCTGCTACCTAGAAGCCCTTGGAGGGCAGGGGCTGGATCTGTTTGCTCACAGTGACTAGTATACACATTTGTTGAATGAATGGCTGATGGAACTTGAATTGAAATACAGTATATGACTTTCTCATTTATTCCAACGGTCCACTTAGTATAGATCCTGCACTATCCTATTTAGTTGTTTTTGCTTTTTAGTGAGAAATGTCTTTGGCTTCAATTAACAATGATATAGGCCGGGCGCGGTGGCTCATGCCTGTAATCCCAGCACTTTGGGAGGCCGAGGCGGGTGGATCACGAGGTCAAGAGATCGAGACCATCCTGGTCAACGTGGTGAAACCCCGTCTCTACTAAAAATACAAAAATTAGCTGGGCATGGTGGCACGTGCCTGTAGTCCCAGCTACTCAGGAGGCTGAGCCAGGAGAATTGCTTGAACCCAGAAGGCGGAGGATGCGGTGAGCCGAGATCGCGCCATTGCACTCCAGCCTGGGCAACAAGAGCGAAACTCCGTCTCAAAAAAAAAAAAAAAAAAAAACAATGATATAAACATATGGAGGCTTATTTTCTGACACAACAAGAAGTCCAGAGATGGGCAGTTGCTGACGCTGCTCCAGCAATGATGCTCAGTTATGCTGGAACAGCAACCACGATTCTCTTGGCTTTTCCTCATGGTAGCAATATGACTGCCATAGCTCCAAGCATTGCATCCTGCATTCAGTGCAAGAAAAAGGGAGTAAGGGATGAAACTAGCAGATAAGGAAAAGCAAATGCTTCTTTTTTCCCCCTGAGAAACCCTCTAATAGATTTCTGCTTCAGTCTCATTTGCTAACACTGTACCAATGGCCACCCATATTTACGAAGGAGATGAGGAAGGACAGTGGGCAGGATCTGACCAAAGCCTTTGCGATCGGGCTTGCTCTCTTGTGCCTCTGCTGTCACCCAGACAGAAACATGCCCAAGTTAGCCCTCTGGTCCCACAAGAAACATGAGAAACAGGGGGATCAGAGCCATCCAAGCTGAACTCAGCCCAGATCAGCAGGCCTTAGTGGACCCCAAGAGGGGTAAATCCAGAGCTGCCCAGTTGAACCCAGTCTAGATCAGCTGACCCTCAGCCTCCCCTACCTGCAGGTATGTGAGAAGTAATGAGTATTGTTTTTCAATTATTTCTTTTTCAGTGTGTTTGTAGCCATGGCTAATGCATACAGAGGGCAAATGTCATTGTTTACCATGGGGTCAGTATCAGAGCATTTATTTATTTATTTATTTCAGATGGAGTCTTGCTCTTATTTATTTATTTATTTTTGAGATGGAGTTTTGCTCTGTCACCAGGATGGAGTGCAGTGACACGATCTCGGCTCACTGCAAACTCCGTCTCCCGGATTCAAGCGATTCCCCTGCCTCAGCCTCGGGACTACAGGTGCATGCCACCACGCCCGGCTAATTTTTTGTATTTTAGTAGAGACGGGGTTTCTCAGGGGAAAAAAAGAAGCATTTGCTTTTCCTCATCTGCTGGTTTCATCCCTTACTCCCTTTTTCTTGCACTGAATGCAGGATGCAATGCTTGGACCTATGGCAGTCATATGGCCAGGATGGTCTCCATCTCCTGACCTCATGATCCGCCAGCCTCAGCCTCCCAAAGTGCTGGGATTACAGGCCTGAGCCACGAGAGCATTTATTAAGGCAGACACTGGGCATAGGAAAGAGGCCCAAGGCATTGTGTCTTCCCGGAGGAATTTCTGTCCCCAGCTGGCGAGCCTGCTGGGTACGTGAATGAACGAAGCCCCAGCGTCGTGTTGCCTGGCTGTGCTTCTTTCTCACATCATTCCCTCCACAACAACAGAAGCTACTGTGTGTCTGGCATTGTGTTAGGCTTTTTACACATTTAATCCTCAACACAGCCCTGCCCCAGGTAGGGTGCTTGGGGATGCATGCATCAGAAAATGCAACTCAAAAGGCCTGAGCCATTGTCAAGAAGTCCTGAGGTCTGAGGATCTCCAGAGTTGGTTGACTCATTGACTGAAGGACACCACTGACGACCCAAGCTCTTTCCGTCTGTACCTTCTGCCCTCCTAGTGTGTCAGCCTTAGCCTCAGCCCGGCTGTCCTCATACACTCAAGTGGCTGCAGCCATTACAGCCAGCACCCAGCCGCAGAACAAAGACTATAAAGGCAAAAAAATACCTTTCCCCAAAGCCGCTCTGCAGATTCTTACTGGCCAGATTGTCTCACTTGGCCGTGGTTAAACTAACCACAGAGGAGAATAAGAGTCATCCTGCCCACCCTTGACCAGTTAGACTGTGCCTTCTGCAGCTGGAGCCAGGCTCCCCTGAAGGCCATGGCTGTGCAGAGTGTGGCTGCCAGAACACAATCAGAGTTCCATCTGTAAATGGGGATAGCACAGCTCAGAGAAGTTATATACATGTGTGAGGTCACACCTGGTAAGCTGTAGTACCAGGTTTCCAATCCCAATCTGACTGACCCCAGATCCCCTCTAGACCCCCCGCTGCTTTCCACGGGGTGGTGGGCCGGAGCTGACATCATCCAGGGCTGCCGCTGCCCTGCTGCTCCCACACTCTTCGTGGTCATCCTCCTCAATTACAGCCCATTTTCAATCATGTAGGTGCTTGGTAATCATTTTTCAACTGGGCAGATACACACGCAGCCCTGGATAATCGCATGGGTTTATTCCGGCACTGTGGTCTGAAGGCCAGGTCTGTCAGATGAATCACCACCACGTCGGCTATGGATGCTGCATCCGTGGACATGCCGTCTTCTTTCCCGTTCAGCCTGTGGCTATTTCTCTGAGAATGAGCAGCAGTGCTAGGAGAAGGGAAGGAAGTTATTGAGTCTGTGTCACTCATTAGCATCTCCGGGGACGTGTGACCAGGAGGAGGCTGGAGAGGCTGTCTGTCCATGGTTTCCTGCTGTCAAACCCATGGCTGGCCCTGACGGAGGACACCTGTGGAATAGGCACGTTGTCCACAGCGTTCTCAGTCCTCAGCGCTCACATGGCTCTTGCACCGGGATTATCACTCACATGAACACTAGCCTCCGCCCCACCTCGGCCCCGAGCAGACTGCGCTGGAACGCTCCTCACCCCGTCGGCTTATTAATGGTTAGCAGCTGTTAATAAGTGAGAAAGTTGGAAAAGGCCAGCGCTTTGGAAACCTGGTTTCTGTACTTCCTGTCTCTGTGGCTTGGGTGTGCCCTGCTCCCGCTGTGCCTTGGTTATCTCACCGTGTCATGGGTAATGCCTTGCAGCATTGCTGTGTGGCTCGAGGACCATGAATATAGACGATCCAGCCCTTTGTAGGCAGCCAAGAGTGGTGAACACCGCTACCATTATCACTGGACTTGGGCCAGTAAAACTGGGTGGAAGTCAAGGCTCCTAAGTGAAACCATCGAGGTGTTTGTTTGTTTTGAGATGGAGTCTCACTCTGTTGCCCAGGCTAGAGGGCAGTGGCACAATCTTGGCTTGTTGCAACCTCCGCCTCCTGTGTTCAAGCGATTGTCCTGCCTCAGCCTCCTGAGTAACTGGAACTGCAGGCGCCCGCCACCATGCCCAGCTAATTTTTGTATTTGTGGTAGGGAAGGGGTTTTACCATGTTGGCCAGGCTGGCCTCGGACTCTAGACCTGAAGTGATCCACCCGCCTCGGCCTCCCAAAGTACTGGGATTACAGGCGTGAGCCACTAAACCCGGCTGAAACCACTGAGTTTTACAAGCTTCCGTGCTAATTTCATACTGCCCTTGGGGTGCGGCCTGGGCTGAACTCTAATGAAGAGAGTTAAATCTCCTAGTAGTCAGCTGGCATCTTAGCATACACTGAAGCAGGGGTTGACATGTTCTATGAGGATAGCCTTTAAAGTCTTATGAGCTTCCTTGCTTTGTCCAGGGAACTGGGAAAGAAAAATGGAAGAGATTTATGCTTCCTTCTGGGTAGGGGTGTGAGTTCCTGTCGCTGCTATAACAATAATTACCACACACTTAGTTACTTCAAACAACACAAATTTATTCCCTGACAGTTCTGGAGGCCAGAAGTTCAAAATGAGTTCCATGAGTTTAAAACCAAGGTGTCATTAGGGCTGGTTCTTTCTGGAGGCTCAGAGGGGAATCCATTTCCTTGTCTTTTCCAGTTTCTAGAAGCCACCTGCGTTCCTTGGCTCATGACTCCTTCTCTATCACCAAAGTGCATCACTCTGGCCTCTGCTTCCACGATCAGACCCCCTTCTCCTACCTTTGATCTTCTTCTCTCCCTTTTTTTTTTCCTTCCTTTCTTCCTCTCTCCCTTCCTTCCTTCCCTCCCTCCCTCCCTCCTTTCCTTCTTTCTTTCTTTTCCTTCCTTCCTTTCTTCCCTCCCTCCCTCCTTTCTTTCTTTTCCTTCCTTCCTTCCCTCCCTCCCTCCCTCCCTCTTTCTTTTTTTCTTTTCCTTCCTTCCTTTCTTCCTTCCCTCCCTCCCTTCTTTCTTTATTTCTTTTCCTTCCTTCCTTCCTTCCTTCCTTCCCTTCCTCCCTCCCTCCTTTTCTTTCTTTCTTTTCCTTCCTTCCCTCTCTCCCTCCCTCCCTTCTTTCCTTCCTTCCTTTCTTTACCTTCCTTCCTTCCCTCCCTTCTTTCCTTCCTTCCTTTCTTTCTTTCTTTTCCTTCCTTCCCTCCCTCCTTCCCTTCTTTCTTTCTTTTTTCTTTCTTTCTTTCCTTCTTTCTTTTCTTTCTGACAGGGTCTCACTCTGCCACCCAGGCTCGAATACAGTGGTACATTCACAACTCACTGCAGCCATGACCTCTTGGGGCTCAAGCGATCCTCCTTTCTCGGCCTCCAAGTAGCTGGGACCACAAATGTGTACCACTATGCCTAGCTAACTTTTTAATTTTTTGTAGAGACGGGGTCTCCCTATGTTGCCTAGGCTGGTCTTGAACTTAGTATCATGAGAACAGCATAGGGAGGTGGCCCCCATGATTCAATTACTTCCCACTGAGTCCCTCCCACAACATGTGGGGATTATGGGATTACAATTCAAGATGAGATTTGAGTGGGAACACAAAGCAAAACCATATCATTTCACCCCTGGACCCTCCCAAATCTCATGTCCTCACATTTCAAAACACAATCATGCACTTCCAACAGTCCCCCAAAGTCATAACTCATTCCAGCATGAACCCAAAAGTCCAAGTCCAAAGTCCTATCTGAGACAAGGCAAGTCCCTTCCACCTTTGAGCCTGTAAAATCAAAAGCAAGTTAATTACTTCCTAGATACAATGGGGATACAGACATTGGTAAATACACCCATTCCACATTGGAGAAATTGGCCAAAACAAAGGGCTACAGGCCCCATGCAAGTCCAAAATCCAATAAGGCAGTCATTAAACCTTAAAGTTCCAAAATGATCTCCTTTGACTCCATGTCTTACATCTAGGTCATGCTGATGCAAGAAGTGGGCTCCCCGCCCCACCCAGCTGTTTTCATGGGCTGGCGCTGAATGTCTGTGGCTTTTCCAAGTGCACAGTGCAAGCTGTTGGTGGATCTACCATTTCGGGGCCTGGAGGATGGTGGCTCTCTTCTCATAGCTCCACTAGGCAGGGCCCCAGTGGGGACTCTGTGTGGGGACTCCCCATATTTCCCTTCTGCACTGTCTAGCAGAGGTTCTCCATGAGAGCTGCACCCTTGCAGCAAATTTCTGCCTAGACATCCAGGTGTTTTCATACATCCTCTGAAATCTAGAAGGAGGGTCCCAAACCTCAATTCTTGACTTCTGTGCACCTGCAGGCCCAACACCACATGTAAGCCTTAGGGCTTACACCTTCTGAAGCACTGGCCTGAGCTGTATGTTGGCCCCTTTCAGCCACAGCTGGGATGCAGGGCACCAAGTCTCAAGACTGCACAGAGCAGCGACACCCAGGGCCTGTCCCTTGAAGTCACTTTTTCCTCCTAGGCCTTCAGGCTTGTGATGGGAGGGGCTGCTGTGAAGGTCTCTGACATACCCTGGAGACACTTTCCCCATTGTCTGGCAATTAGCATTTGGCTTCTTGTTACTTATGCAAATTTCTGTACCTGGCTTGAATTTCTCCTCAGAAAATAGGATTTTCTGGCTGGGGTGGTGGCTAATCCCTGTAATCCCAGCACTTTGGGAGACTTAGGTGGGTGGATCACCTGATGTCGAGTTCAAGACCAGCCTGACCAACATGGTAAAACTTTGTCTCTACTAAAAATGCAAAAATTAGCCGGACGTGGTGGCAGGTGCCTGTAATCCCAGCTACTCAGGAGGCTGAGGCAGGAGAATCTCTTGAACCTGGGAAGCAGAAATTGCAGTGAACCGAGATTATGCCAATACACTCCAGCCTGGGCGACAGAACAAGACTCTGTCTAAAAAAAACAAAAACAAAAAGATAAAACCAGAAAATAGGTTTTTCTTTTCTATCACTTTGTCAGGCTGCAAGTTTTCCAAGCTTTTATGCTCTGCTTCCCTTTTAAACAGAAGTTTCTATTCCAAACCATACCTTCGTGAATACATAAAACTAAATGCTTTTAAAAGCATCCAAGTGACATCATGAATGCTTTGCTGCTTAGAAATTTTTTCCACCAGATACCCTAAATCATCTCTCTCAAGTTCAAAGATCTCTAGGGCAGTGGCAAGATGCTGCAGTCTCTTTGATAAAGCATAGTAAGAGTCACCTTTGCTCCAGTTCCCAACAAGTACCTCATCTTCATCTGAGACCACCTCAGCCTGGACTTCATTATCTACATCACTGTCAGCATTTTGGTAAAAGCCATTCAGCAAATCTCTAGGAAGTTCCTAACTTTCCCACATCTTCCTGTCTTCTGAACTCTCCGTCTCCAGGAAGTTCCAACTTTCCCACATTTTCTTTTTCTGAGCCCTCTGTTCCAACCTCTGTTAGTTACCCAGTTCTAAAGTCGCTTTGCATTTTCAAGTATCCTTATAGCAGCACCCTGTTCTCAGTACCAATTTACTGTATTAGTCTGTTCTCAGGCTGCTGTGAAGAAATACTCAAGAGTGAGTAATTTATAAAGAAAAGAGGTTTAATTGATTTACAGTTCCACATAGCTAGGGAGGCCTCAGGAAACTTAAAATCATGGCAGAAGTCATGTCTTTACAGGGTAGCAGAAAAGAGAATGAGTGCCAGCAGGGGAAATGCCAGATGTTTATCAGACCATCAGATTTTGTGAGAATTCACTCACTGTCACAAGAACAGCATGGGGGGAACTGCCCTATGATTCAATTACCTCACACTGGGTTCCTCCCCCGGTGTGGGGATTATGAAATTATAACTCAAGATGAGATTTGGGTGAGGATACAGAACCCAACCATATCAGCCACTATGCCCAGATAATTGTTTTTTGTTTTTTTGAGACAGAATCTTGCTTTATCACTCAGGCTGGAATGCAGTGGCTCCATCTTGGCTCACCGCAACCTCCACCTCCCGTGTTCAAGCGATTCTCCTGCCTCAGCCTCCCCAGTAGCTAGGAGTGCAGGTGTGCACCACCACACCTGTCTAATTTTTATTTATTTATTTATTTTTTGAGATGGAGTTTCGCTCTTGTTACCCAGGCTGGAGTGCAATGGCGCGATCTTGGCTCACCGCAACCTCTGCCTCCTGGGTTCAAGCAATTCTCCTGCCTCAGCCTCCCCAGTAGCTTGGACTACAGGCACGTGCCACCATGCCCAGCTAATTTTTATATTTTTAGTAGAGATGAGGTTTCGCCATGTTGGCCAGGCTGGTCTCAAACTCCTGACCTCAGGTAATCTGCCTGCCTCAGTCTCCCAAACTGCTGGGATTACAGGCATGAGCCACTGTGCCCAGCCCTAATTTTTTTTTTTTTTTTTTTTTGTAGAGACAGGGTCTCACTATGTTGTTCAGGTTGGTCTTGAATTCCTGGCCTTAAGTAATCCTCCCACCTCAGCCTTCACAAGTGTTATAGGCATGCAACACCACACCTGGCCAATGACCTTAATTTAATCACACCTGCAAAGACCTTTTTACCACGTGAGATCACATCCACAGGTTCTGGGGATTAGGACATGGACATCTTTTGGGGGTCATGATTCAGTCTGCCACAGTGGGTACACCGCAAGCCAATGATGGAGGTAATTAAGTTAGCATTAAATGTCCCGAGTGTTCCCTGTTCCAGAGCAGTGGTCATGCCCCTGGGATGTGAGATGACCCTCTGAGGACCAAGAAGAAGAGGAGATTACTGCTTAAGATTAAGCAAGAGATCAGGCTTTATGAATATTGAGTCTGAGCTGACGCTGGCTCTCTGTACTCCTGACAGTCTGGGCAGAAAAACAGAAAACACACTGGTTAGTTTAGCAGAGAGGATTCAATATTGGGCATCAGTGGAACAAGTAATGGAGGACTGAAAAGGCAAACAGGGGACCTAAGGTCACAGGCAGGGAAGCAGCTGACACCCCTTGAGGTTGGTAGCCGCTCCTCAGCTGTCACCCAAGGGAGCTTTGCAGGACGATTGGGGGTTTCACAAAGTCCCATCTGTCAGTTTGTTGGCTCTTTTTTTTTTTAATGAGACAGGGTCTGGCTCTGTCATCCAGACTGGAGTACGGTGATGCGATCTCAGCTCACTGCCACCTCTGCATCCTGGGCTCAAACAATCCTCCTGCCTCAGCCTCCCAAGTAGCTGGAACCAGAGGTATGCACTACCACACCTGGCTAACTTCTACATTTTTTGTAGACATGAGGCCTCACTTGTTGCCTAGGCTGGTCTTGAACTCCTGCGCTCAAGCAATCCGCCCACCTTGGCCTCCTAAAGTGCTGGGATTACAGGTGTGAGCCACCGCACCTGGCCATTAGGTCTTAAAATATGGCAACATACATTGGTGAAGTATTGGCTTAGTAGAGTGGATGTGGAGCTTCTGGTACCTATCTTCTCTGGTCCTAACTAAGTTAGGTGTATGCCTTAAAAAGATTCTTACAAAATAACTGTAGAATGAAGGAAACACTAATAAACCAAGCAGAGTAAAGAGAAGGCAGCAGAGCAGCTGTCTTATTCCTGGCCTGAGTGCTTTATCAGACACATCTCAAGGTAAAAACAAAGGCAGCCAGCCAGTTAGCCCTGCAGAGGACAGTCACAGAAACCCTAATTATGCAGAAGTCTATTTGAAGTACAAATTAGAAAGTCCGTTATTATTGACAATAATCCTCACCCCAAATGCATATTTTGTCTCGAGATATAATGGAAACCATCATAATTAGCAACACATTAAAAAGGATACTGTATGTTTAATCTTTTATTCAGCATTTAGAAATTTCCATTTTGGCCAGCGTGATGGCTCACTGCTCTACTCCCGGCACTTGGGAGACCGAGGTAGGCAGATTACCTGAGGTCAGGAGTTTGAGACCAGCCTGGCCAAGACGGTGAAACCCCGTCTCTACTAAAATACAAAAATTAGCCAGCCATGGTGGCGGGCACCTGTAATCCCAGCTACTCGGGAGGCTGAGGCAGGAGAATCACTTGAACCCAGGAGGCGGATGTTGCAGTGAGCCGAGATCGCGCCGTTACACCCCAACTTGGACAACAAGAGGGAAACTCCATCTCAAAAAATAAAAAACGCAACTCGGATCAAACAATGATTATAAATGTTTTATGTAATAAATCAAGAAAGTTCATAAAGAGGATGACCACGGTTTTTTTTTTTTTTGTTTGGTCTGCAAGGTCTATATTTGTTGTTCTATGCCACATTAACAATTATGTAACAATTATAAAATGTATCTATACAGGCCTTGATAATTGCCATTGTCTACAAGATGCTGTAGGAGTCCAGAGGGAAAACGAGCCTGAGAAAGTCCCGTAGGGCTTCACAGAAAAGGTGGCATTTCAGCTAGGCCTTCCTTCGAGCTGGAGAGTTCCATGTGGCTAGGGAGGCCTCACAGTCACGGCAGAAGGCGACAGGCATATGTTAATTTATTAAGCTCTCAAAATTTTTCACTGGGGCCAGGGATGGCAGCTCACACCTGTAATCTCAGCACTTTACGATCATTTTTATTTTTATTTTTATTTTTAAGCAGAGGGTCTGTACCTTTCACCAGATTCTTCTTTTTTTTTTTTTAGACGGAGTCTTGCTCTGTTGCCCAGGCTGGAGTGCAGTAGCGTGATCTCGGCTTACCGCAACCTCCACCTCCTGAGTTCAAGCGATTCTCCTTCCTCAGCCTCCCGACTGCTGGCACGTGCCACCATGCCTGGCTAATTTTTTGTCTTTTTAGTAGAGATGGGGTTTCACCATGTTAGCCAGGATGGTCTTGATTTCCTGATCTCGTGATCCACCTGCCTTGATCTCCTGAAGTGCTGGGATTATAGGATCTCAGTCTGTGTCGTGAGAGAGTTTTAAGAGTGGGAAAGCTGTAAGGCCCCATTCGGGCTGGATTCGAGCCATAGGACCCCCTTACTTCACCTCTCTGAGCCTCAGCTTCCTCATCTGTGCATTGGGGTAGCCTCATGGACACACAGGATTGCAGTTCTGGACACGCAGAGCCTGGCACCCAGAGGAGCCCAGCGCCCACCAGCTGCAGTGTCCAGCACCAGCAACCCCAGGGCTGGGGACTGACTCCATCCTTCTCGCCAAGGCTCCACCAGCTCTAGCTTTCTGGCCGCCAGTTTCCCCAGCATGTTTATTTGCAATGGCTTTTTGGGGTCTCCTGGAGAAAAGATTCTCAGCTGAGTTCCAGAAAATGAATGTGCTCTCCCTGTGCTCGGAGAGCTCCCAGCTGTTCTCTTGGCTGGCCGGCTCAGGAGAAATGATGTTAGGAATGCTTTTCTCAGAGGAAGCTGAAGAGCTCCTTTCAGCAAAATAAGAATGAACCATAAAAGGGGGTGCAGGGGGCCTTGCCAAGGCATAGTAGCATGGCGCCGTGGTAGCATCCATGTCTTTTGTCCTGCCTCAGCTGACAGTGCCTTGGAGATGCCCGAGCTTCATCAGCCCAGCTGGCATCCAAGGAGCTCCTTATTGGCTCACAAAACACGTTGCTTCTTCAGGACCAGAGAGCTTTGGAGATTCTCACCTGCAGCTCTGAGCCTTTCTTGAGGCAGTGCTGGGAGGCTGGCTCTCTGTCGTCAGCATCTCAGCGTCCCTGCCTGGCTAGCAAAGGGGTGACATTTTCCTTTGGTGCCCTCTTGCAGCATTGCGTTAAATTCACAAAGGTGCAAGCCCTTACAGTGAGGTTTGTATCTAGAATATAATGGTTAAGGGCCTCGGTTTTGGAGTCGGAATGACCACGGTTTGAGTCCCAGTCCGTTGCTTTAGACTTACCTGCGCCTCAGTTTCCCAGTGTGCAGAACAGCTGGTAACCAGCATTCCTACTCGCATGGGTTGCTGGAGACTTGAGTGAGATAATCACTACAAAGTGTTCAGCGTAGGTTAAGTGCTGATAGGCAGAAAAGAGATAATAAGTGGTAGTGATTATTATTTTAGTTGTCTGCTTATAAAATCATAAAATTGGAAATAGAAAAATACAAAGAAAACCAAAAGCACACGTAGCCCCATGTCCTGGCGATCCACACCTTTTGTTAGCTGTCCTTCCTGTGTTTTTTTTCCTGTGGGTGTTTATGTATGTATATTTCATAGGATCTGTTCGTTGTTGAATGAGGATAATTTACATATGTGTAGACATGTTAGTTTTTTCTTTTTTCTTTTTTTTTTTTTTGAGACGGAGTTTCGCTCTTGTTACCCAGGCTGGAGTGCAATGGCGCGATCTCGGCTCACCACAACCTCCGCCTCCTGGGTTCAAGCAATTCTCCTGCCTCAGCCTCCCGAGTAGCTGGGACTACAGGCACGTGCCACCATGCCCAGCTAATTTTCGTATTTTTAGTAGAGACGGGGTTTCACCATGTTGACCAGGATGGTCTCGATCTCTTGACCTCGTGATCCACCCGCCTTGGCCTCCCAAAGTGCTGGGATTATAGGCTTGAGCCACCGCGCCTGGCCAGTTTTTTCTTAATACAAGACATAATATGTCTTAACCCACTTTCTTAAAACTTAAAAGTATATGGAGAATACATTCTCCAAATCATTACATTTGACCATATTGCATATTTTTTTGCATTGTAATGTTTCGAAGTAAGGATGTGTTTTAGAATCAATGTCAAAAGAAATGTGCCAGCTGTTTCTTCTTTTTTCCCCCCTAAAATGGGGATTATGATGACACTGGTAATACGAATAACAAATGATGGCTTCTCAGATTCCAAGAAACACAGCCGCCTAAGAGATCCTTCTTAAAGACCACAGAGGACTCTCAGGGCCATTGTTGTAATTAACTCAATTGACCTCTTTTTTTGGACATTTTGGCTCCTTCTGTTTTTTCACTATTACCCCCATACCGCACAAGAAAACGTCTTCAGGAAATGCACTTAGATGGGTCAATGGGTCCCGAGGGATGGAAGCTGGGTGGAAGGTGGCGGGACCTGAGACTTTCTGTCAAGGTCACGGCCAGGCTGTGCTGACCCTGTAGGGAGAAAGATGGGGGTAAGGACCCCAGCCTCCCTCCTTGCCCTCCCTCAAATCTCATGCCAGGGCTCCCCAGGCAGGAAGCAGAGAGGGTGAGGAAGGGGGAGGGTATAGTTCTCAGGCCAGTCCCTGAGCAGGGAGAGAGTGGCCCTGGTTGGGCAGTCTTCGGCCCAGCACACTAGCCCTGTGGAGCTGAGATGCCGGCTTTAGATGGAGGACTTACAACAGGGGCTTCCCCTTCCCCAGCTGAACAGAAGGTGCCGGCGAGAGGCCCTCCTTGTCAGTGCCAGGGACAGATTGCTCAAGAATCTGTGTGCTCCCAGGCACAAGAGGGGTGCTGTCTCCTTTTCTGGAGTTCCGTCTCATGCCTACGTTTTGGGTAGGATACTATTTTTAAGCGACTGGCACCGTGGATCAGTACACTTGGAGGGAGGAGAGGGGATGCCACACATAGCAGGGGTGGATGCTGCGAGCAGGGGTGGGTGCTGCGAGCAGGGGCGGGTAGAGGAAAGGGGGCTGCGTTTGAGCCATTCTGACAGTGAGGCTGAGGGCTGGCTGGCTGTCACACCCACGGCTGACATTAATCACATCCTGCCTGGCACTCCCCGGCAGCTCTGACACATGTGGCCGCACCCCACTTCTGGAAAGCTCCCTGCTCCGGCTCTGCAGAGTGCTTCTCGCGACACTTCCCATGCTGGATCAGTGCCCCCAGCATGGATTCCTTCAGCCTGGCTCCGGCTCAGGGTGGGCTCTGGCCACCAGGGGACCGAGGCAGAGCACTTTCCATGGCAGGCTGTGCAATGCGGGGCTGAGTACACTGGGCCCCTTTGGGATGCTGGTGGTTACATGGGTGGTGGGACGGGTGGGTGACATGGAACAGGGCTCAGTTGCTCCTCCAGCTAGGGTTTTGGGGTTGCAAGCAACAGAACCTGGCTCTTGCTAACCATGCTGGGGCTGGAGGCAAGGGTTTCCCCGCAGGAGCTGAGCTAGCTACAGAGTGGAGAGGTAAGATGAGAGCCAGACCCCAGGAAGTCCAGAGTGGAACCACGCTGGGGGCCTGAAAGAGGTGGACTAACAAGCAGCCTCTGGCTGGGAGGTTCTGCCAGGACCAATTTTCTCCATGCTACAGAGGGGACTTGCTCAGGGACACGTGGCTAATTGGAGGCAGGAACAATCTCAGAACTCAGACCTCCGACGGATGCGGTCCTCTGACCAGTCTAAAGCTCCTGGGGTCCTCCTAGCTCAGGGACGCTATCTTCACAGGAATGCCTAATGGGGCTTCCTCCGTGCCCATCCCAATCCCTGGGGCCACACATTGCTTATTTTGGATTACACTGGGCAGCCTGTGCCCAAGGCAGAGGGAGGGAGAGCTTGGGCAGGACTGGGGAGTGTGACTCATTTCTGTCTACCCAGCCAAGCACCAAAAGCGATGCTGGCAGGCGGGAGACGGCCCTCAGCCACTCACCAGCAGCCAGATACAGGTGGCTCAGGGCGGCCAGGCCTTGACTTACACAGAGGCCACAGAAGAATGGCCCGGCAGGACGCCAGACCTCGTTTTCCTGAGCGGAGCAAGGCCGCCTGGTCAGTGTCCACTGCACACCCAGGCCCTCTTCTCCTTGCTGTGCCCACAGCAGACACACCAGCCACCCCCTCACTGCACTCCGTCCGTCTGGCCCTGAACATCCCTCTCCTGTATCCCTCCTATCTCCGTGAGCGTGGCATGAAAGAATTGATACTCTGCACTCAGAAGACCAGTGCCTGGTGTCACAGCCTCCCAGCTGTAGATCTTGGGCGAGTTGCATCCCTTCTCTGTGCCTCAGTTTCCTCCTTTGTATCACGGGGATAAGAGCTTCCTTGTAGGGTTTAACAGCTCAGGAGGCAGGTGTGCAAAGGCAGAGGCGTGGTCCATCACAGGGGCCTGCTGTGGCGGCTGTCCTCCTTCCAATACCCACATTCCCGGGAGCCAGCCTGTAGGAATGTGCCAGCCCCCAGTTTGCTCTCCCTCTTCCCGTCTCAGTGATCCAGGCCATAAAAATGGCTCCTCCCAGATACCGTGAAATAGAAGCTGCATTGCCTTCGTGGCAGGAAGGGGACATTTGGATGACTTTGAACCAAACCAAAAACTCACTGTCATCAATTCTTGCCTTCTAAAGGGAGGGACACGTTTCATCTTGGGGATGCCAGCCTGGGAATTCCAGCTAGCCGAGAGCAGAGAAAACGCCATTTCAAAGCACCAGCTAGCACTCTGTGCTTGAAAAGTCCCAGGGTATCTTGTCCTGGCTCAGTTGAGCCCCTTAGTGAGCTCAGGACTCCTTTGGCTGCCAATGACAGAAACTCAACCCGAATCTCTTACAGCAAAAATAATATATATTTATATATGTGTATGTGTGTGTGTGTGTGTGTATTTTTTTTTTTTTTTTTGAAACGGAGTCTTGCTCTGTCGCCCAGGCTGAAGAGCAGTGGTGTGTGTAATCTCAGCTCACTGCAACCTCTGCCTCCCAGGTTCTTGCAATTCTCCTGCCTCAGCCTCCCGAGTAGGTGGGATTACAGGCATGCACCACCACGCCTGGCTAATTTTTTTTGTATTTTTAGTAGAGACAGGGTTTCACCATGTTGGCCAGGCTGGTCTCAAACCCCTGACCTCAGGTGATCCACCTGCCCAAAGTGCTGGGATTGCAAATGTAAGCCACTGTGCCCAGGAGAGCAAAAATATTAATAGCTCACTTAACTGGAAAAAAAAACAACCTGTAGGTGAGTCTAGCTTCAGGTGCAACTGGATCTAGGGACTCAAACGAGGTGTCCCCTTCTCGTGGCTCTGGTTTCCTCCGTGTGTTGGTGTCACTTTCTAGTTCTCTCCACCCACTTGAGGAAGGATGATAGTAGCTCCAGGCTCTGTGGCCGCTTGTGTATTCTAAATTTGGCCACACCAGCATATGTCCCATCCACGTGTCCTTTGTAACCATCTCAACCAATGGAAAACGTTGGAAGTGACATTCTATGACTTCTGAGGCTAGGTCCTGAAAGGCAGTCCGGTTTCGCTGGGGTCCCTCTCTTTGGGGACACTTAGCCCTTGGAAGGCAGCAACCATACTGTGCCTTTTCCTGACCCCCAGAGTCCAGAAGCTTAATCAATGCCTGTTTTATGCAGCTAAGTTTTGGGGTAACTTGTGATGGGCCCTGCAATAGCTATCGTGATCACCATAGCTAAGAATCGTAGTTGAAGAAATAGACCTTCATCCTCCCAACACCCATTGACCAATTCTTAGTAAAGATTCAGATCAATCCAGGCTAGGTGCAGGTCACAGTCAGTGACTGCAGCCAGAGGGATGGGGAACTGTGGCTGGCTAGGCTGGGCCATGAGCAGTCTTCTGGCTTGATGAAGGGTGGGGATGAGGAGAGATGACCTTGTCAGGACCACAGAGAGTTGGCTGGGGGTGGCCATCAAGGAGAGGTGGAGGCCACTATCAGATGGATGGGGAGAGACAGCAGCCAATGTCCATCGTTGTATAAAGGCAGGAGCTGACTGTTGCTGCTCTGCCTCTCAGGAAAACATTTTATTTGTTAAGGGGAAGGTGATGGAGGTTTTGGAAGGTGAACTTAGAAAAATACAAAAATTAGTCGAATGTGGTGGCATGTGCCTGTAGTCCCAGCTACTCAGAAGGCTAAGGCAGGAGGATCACTTGAGGCCAGGAGGTCGAGGCTGCAGTGAGCCTTGATTGCACCACTAAAACTCCCGCCTGGGCAGCAAAACAAGACCCTCTCTCTAGAAACAAACAAGGCCGGGTGCAGTGGCTCATGCCTGTAATCCCAGCACTTTGGGAAGCCAAAGTGGGCAGATCACTTGGGGCGAGGAGTTCAAGACCAGCCTGGTCAACATGGTAAAACCCCATTTCTACTGAAAATACAAAAAAATCAGCTGGGCGTGGTGACGCAGACCTGTAAAACCAGCTGCTTGGGAGGCTGAGGCAGGAGAATCACTTGAATTCAGGAGGCGGAGGTTGCAGTGAGCCAAGATCATGCAAATGCACTTCAGCCTGGATGACAGAGTGAGACTCTGTCCCAAAAAATAAAATAAAAAATAAAAACAGAAGAAGAAAAAGAAAAAAAAAAAAGAATAATGCTGCTTCTCCTACCGTATATGAGTAGGATTTAAAGAAAGCAGGAGAATGGTAAGCTAGCCGAGCATCTCACACCAGAGTCAGCCATGCTTGTGTGAGGAACTGACATTTACCCAGGGCCCGCGCTGTGCCCAGCCCCGCATTAGGTGTTTTCTGTTCATTTTCATTGAATGAGCCTGCAGCTCTTGAAGGGCCAGGACAGTGCCCGCAGGGCAGCACCGGGTGTGTTCATCAGGACACGTTCTGGCTGCTAGAACAAAGGCCAAAATGACAGTGGCCTAAACAAGATAGAGGCTTGTTTCTTTCTCATGAAACAGCCCCAGCTTGAGCCTAGCAACTCTGGGTGCCCTTTCGTATTTATCTTGTTGGTCTGCCAAACCTAATGTGTGGTTTCCATCTTAAGATCTGGGATGGCGCTGCCTCAGCTCTGGCCAGCACATCCACATTCCAGCCAGGCAAGGAGGGAAGAGGAAATGAAGCGGCCTCCTCTTCCCTGTAAAAGCAAGGCCTGGAGCTTTACTCCTGTGTTTCACTTATGTCCCACTGGCCAGAACTGTATCACGTGGCCGTGTTGCTGGAAAAGGGGTCTTGATCCAGACCCTGAGAGAGGCCCTTGGATCTTGCACAGGAAAGAATTCAAAGTGAGTCGCAGAGTGCAGTGAGAAGAAATGGCTTATTGAACACTACTCAGTTACAGGCCAGGGTGCGCTCCGAAAAGGGGAGGAGGAGTGCCCCGTCATCGTTTTCAACTCTGCCTACACAGAGGTCTTATCTACAGAAAAGCTAAGCTGTGTCTACGTGTGGATGGGCTCACGGCACGACAAAACTTCTTACTCTGCTGATGTAAAGAAAACTATCCTGGCACTCAGTGTGTAAACACATCCCAGCATGACTATAATGATCCTGAAAGTATACGTTGTTAAGGGTATCGGGACATCTGGACATTCCGTTGTCAGAGGAGTGTGTTCTTGCGGGTATCATCAAGCTGTTTCTTCAACTGTAAACATCTTGTGACCATGGAGTGTGACCGGTTAACCAGGAATGTGTCTTGCTAATTTTAAGATGGAGCTGAGTTTTAAAATGGTGTCACCCTGGATCTCCTGTATTCTTCTTTCTCTGACAGCCACGTCTAGCTGCAAGAGAGGCTGGCAATGCAGTTTTGAGCACTTGATCCTGTGCCCCATGGAAATGCAAGGGCCAAAACGCTAACGGAAGAAGGAGAGAATGGATATTGGATGATAACTGGTAGACTCAGCCTAAGACACTCAAAGCTGAAGAGCCGGCAGTGCTCTAATGAGAGCCAGCGTGGGACAGTGGTTAAGAGCCTGGGCCCTAGAGTCACACAGCCAGGGAGTTTCATCCTGGCCCTACCCTTGAATAGCTGTGTGACCTCAGCCTCAATTTCCTTATCCATAAAATAGGGGTGATGATAATACCACATTTTATTGATTTTTTTTTTGAGACAAATTCTTCCTCCGTCACCCAGGCTGGAGTGCAGTAGCATGATCTTGGCTCATTGTAACCTCCACCTTCTGGGTTCCAGTGATTCTTCTGCCTCAGCCTCCCAAGTAGCTAGGAATACAGGTGTGCACCACCACATTTGGCTAATTTTTGTATTTTTTAGCAAGATGGGGTTTCACCATGTTGGCCAGGCTGGTCTCGAACTCCTGACCTCATAATCTGCCCGCCTGGGCCTCCCAAAGTGCTAGGATTACAGGTGTGAGCCACCACACCTGGCCCGATTATTTATTTTTATTTTATTTTTCAGAGATAGGTTCTGTGCCTAGTCTGGAATGTAGTGGTGTGATCAGAGTTCACTGCAACCTCAAACTTCTGGGTTTAAGTGATCCTCCTGCCTCAGCCTCTTGAGTAACTGGGGCTACAGGCATGCTACCATGTCTGGCTAATTTTTAAGTTTTTAGTTGAGATGGGGGCTTGCACTGGTGCCCAGGCTGGCCGTGAACTACTGGGTTGAAGTGATCCTCCTGCCCCAGCCTCACATACCATTGGATTACAGTGTGAGCCACCATACCTGGCTCCATATTTTATTGATTCTAAGATTTAAATTTTAACTTCTCTAAAATTAGCATGTGTTTACACGTAATGACAGTTTTTAAAAAATTCTTAAAACCATAATAACATAATGGTGTATCTTACAACTAATGTTGTCTAGTATTCCACAAAATACAGTTGCTATTTTGATAACATTATTAATCAAATATGCATACTTTGTTATTAAAATTATTAATATTATAGAATATAGTGTGTTTAAATTAATATCCATTCATTTGAATAGTTCCAGGACTATGGTAAGAATTCAGTCAATGTCAGACATTATTCCTATCACCAACTGCCCCCAGTCGGGAGGAAGTGGCTCATTTAGCTGGGACTAAAAGAATACCCAGGGCCAGGTCAGTCTCTAAATCACCTACCTGTGAGTGAGGTAAAGAGCCCAGCAGGTCCTTCCTCCATCCTTCACCACTCAGGTTCTAAAAATCAATTTTGCAGTTGCTGGCTTGATGGAGGGGAGCGTGGGGCTGATGGAGATCACTCACCCACCTGCTGGGTTAGGGCTAGGGTTTACAGTTAGGGTTTAGAGTTAGTGTTTAGAGTTAGGGTTCACATGAGGCTTTAGGGCTAGAGTTTAGAGTTAGGGTTACGGTTAGGCTTCAGGTTTAGGGTAAGACTTGTTAGGGTTAGGGTTACGGTTTAGGTTTAGTGTTAAGTTTAGGGTTTAGGGTTAGGGTTAGGTTTTAGGGTCTGGTTTAGGAGTTAGATTTAGGGTTAGGTTTAGGGTTAGCATTTAGGTTTTGTTTTAGTGTTATGGTTTAGTGGTAGGTTTAGGGTTTTGGGTCAGGGTTAGGGTTTAGGGTTGGGTTTGAATTAGGTTTTATGGGTAGGTTTAGGTTTAGGGCTAGGGTTAGGGTTTGCTTTAGGGTTTGAGTTAGGGATTAGGGTTAGCTTAGGGTCATGGGTAAGGACTTAGTGTTAGAGTACGTTTCTGGGTTAGGGTTAGGATTAGTGTTTTTGTTGAGGGTTAGGTTATGGTTTCAGGTTACCTTTAGGGTTTTGGGTTAGGGTTTGGGTTAAGTGTTAGGGTTAGCATTGAGGCCGAGGCGGGTGGATCATGAGGTCAAGAGATTGAGACCATCCTGGTCAACATGGTGAAACCCTGTCTCTACTAAAAATACAAAAATTAGCTGGGCATGGTGGCACGTGCCTGTAGTCCCAGCTACTCGGGAGGCTGAGGCAGGAGAATTGCCTGAACCCAGGAGGCGGAGGTTGCGGTGAGCCGAGATCGCGCCATTGCACTCCAGCCTGGGTAACAAGAGTGAAACTCCGTCTCAAAAAAAAAAAAAAAAAAAAATTGTTAAGGTCATGGGTTAGAGTTAGTGTTAAGGTTAGTCTTTAGGATTATGATTAGGGTTAGTGTTAGGGTTAATTTTATCATGATCCTGGGATTGGTTTACGTGGCTGCATAGCAAATGCCCATCAACTAGTTTACTTAAAAGAACAAGCATTTATTTTCCCACAGTGCCGCGGGACACAACTGTGGCTTTAGCAGGACCATGCTCCCTCCTAAGCCTCTATGGCCAGGACCTTCTTAGCCTCTCCCAGCTTCTGTGGGCTTCAGGCTTTCCTGGGCTTTCCTTGTTTCATAGACACATTGCTCCCGTATCTTACCCCATCTTTGTGCACCTTCCCCTGTGTGTCTCTGTGTCCTGTTCTTTTCAAGACACTGTCGTTGTATTTAAGCCTCATCCTATTCTATTGTATCCTCATTTTTAACTAACTACATCTGCAGAGACCCTGTTTCCAAATGAGGGCACATTCTGAGGTTTTGGGCGGACATGCATTTTTGGGGGTTTCAGCCCCGAACACCTCGGTACCGCAGCGCTCCCTGCCTAGTTTTGGTTGACTCTGTTCTCCACTTCCTCATTTTTGCTTTTTTTCACTCCCTGGCTCATCTGCCAGTTCTGCGAGGCATCTCCAACACCAGCCATTGTGAACAGTCTGTTCTGTGCAGACGGAAAAGGCGGCGCCCAACCAGAATGTCCTCCAGGCTGCTGTTAGAAGATTGTCAGTTACAGAAGAGATGAGGGAAAGATAAACGCAGGAGAAATAATTAATAGAAGGGAATGGCACACTGCATGGACTCACTCCAGTGCATGAAAACTTGTTACCAAAGTTCCTTGGAGCTCTATTTATTGTTTTTGTTTTTCCTTTCAGAAAAAACAAAACAAAAATATTCCAGTTAAGCACTGAACTTTTCAAAGCACAAAGATAGCACAAGAAACTGTGAGTTTAGGGCATCAGCTCTTCTCTTGGTTAAGGTGAAAGGGAAATAAGCAAGGCAAATACGTTGTCACTGAGTGTGACAAATGAGACTGTTCTACCAAGGGCCAGAAGTAAGCCTCTTACAAGTCCTCAGGATTTGTTAATTTTAATCAGCCTCTGGGCACCCTTGGGTCACAGTGGTGCAACGATGCTTTGGGGATTGTTTAAAAGGCACTGTGCACTTGGTTTTACTAGAATTATGGAAAAAGTTTTTATGAGGTCAGGTCTAATTATTTAAAAGCTGGAAGGGATCTTAAGAAATCATATATCTCAGTGTTTCCCAGAACTGTATCAGCCTTAACACATTTTTTTTTTGAGATAGAGTGTCACTCTTTTGCCCAGGCTGGAATGCACTAGAGGGATCATGGCTCACTGTACCCTTGAACTCTTGGGCTCAAGCAGTACTCCTGCCTTAGCCTCTCGAGTGGCTGGAACTATAAGTGTGCACCACAATGCCAGGCTTATTTTTTTAAAAAGTTTGTCATGGAGATGGGGTCTTGCTATGATGCCCAGGCTAGTCTCAAACTCCTGGGCTCAAGGGATCCACCTGCCTTGGCCTCGAAAAGCATTGGGATTACAGTTGTGAGCCACCACACCTGGCCAACACTTTTTTTTAAGTAACGAATATTTTGTAATGCTTCTTTTATTATTCTGAAATGAAATTCATAGAAAATATAACCTACCTACAAACCAATTGCAAAAAGAAAAATAAATTGTTATAATGCCCTGACTGTAACATAAAGAAAAAGCACAAAAGGAAAGTCAATTATGATAAAATAATATGGATTTGACAAGGTGAATGTTCAGGTCTGGTCATATCAGGTGACATGATGAAGTGGCCTGATGCCTGCACCAAGACAGTCACATAAATATGACGGCCACAAGTGCAGGTGGACACAGGTGTGTCATGTGGAGGCTCAGAGACCATGAAGGTACTGCAGCCAGCGATGGGATTTTCCCACATGCTGGACAGCTCCGGAGGGACATCTCCCCTGATCACACAGTGGTTGCATTCCCAGAATATCCAACGTATATGACAATGATGCAAAAAGCAGACACACCCAGAGTTCAGTTCTAGACCCATGTTTTACAAGAGGATTTTTCATTCACCAAGGCCTGGTGCGACATGGAAAAACAGAGGGATTGGGGGAGTTCTTTATTTGGGGAACTGTCCCACTTGTACCCAGAAGGCCCCCAGGGGCGGCACAGCTTCTGCAGAGGACCACTGATCTCTGCGTTGGTTACTTTTTAAGGTCAGCAAAACAAGGCCTAACGCACGCCACACTGTAGAGTAGTAACAGACCTGAGGGTCCTGGACGGATGTGATGGACGGGCCTGGGACGCACTCAGCACAGGGCTCTTCCCTCCCAGCACCACTCTCTCCTTCCTGCTGTGGAAGGGCGGAGGGCTGGGAGGCGTGGAAGCTTCCAACCTAAATCGCCTTCTGAGCTGCTGTGCCTGTGAACTAGCATCCTGGAGGGAGAAAATCCCAGGCAACCTGGACGTTGCTTTACTACAGTGAAGAGTTTAGAGCAACACTTCAGAATCAGACTGGCCTGGGTCCAAGTCCTGGTTCTCCCATAAACTGGCTGTGGGTTCTTGGGGAAGTTCCTTAATTTCTCCCCAAGCCTCAGTTTTCTTAATTGTAAAATGGGGTTAATAGTATTCCCCGGTTACAGGGGCGTTGAGAGTACTTAGCGCAAAAGATGCGTGTAAAATGCCTCCTTGACTTTTTCTCTCGTAGCGTGGAAAGCACCACACAGTGAATTTGAGAAAGTGACAAAAAAGCCTCAGCCTGGGAGGCTGGAGCAAAGAAATCCCTTTTTGAGGAATACTCTGCCGCTTGGTTTGTTTTACAATTCAGGGGCTCTAGGCACACTGACACGTTGTGCACACCTCCATCTGGTTCTAGAACATTTCCGTCACCCCACAAAGATCACCTGTGTCTGTTGGCAGTCACTCCCCATTCTCTCCTCCCTCCAGCCCCTGACAACCACCCAGCCACTTTCTGTCCCTGTAGACTGGCCACGCTGGACCTCTCTTGTAAATGCAATGAATCGTGTAATATGTAGTCCTTGTGTCCAACTTCTGTCACTTGGCATCATGTTCAAGTTTCTTCCACATTTAGGGTATGTCAGAGCCTCGTTCCTTTCTATGGCCAATAGTATCAGTTGTACGGTTGGACCGCATTTCGTTTATTTGCTCCTCAGCGGTGGGCATTTGTTTTTTTCCCACTTTTCGGCAATGGTGAGTCATGCTCCACTTTGAACGTCCTGGCCCCTGGCATGTCATCGGTGTGGAATGACAGCGAGCTGGGGCTGTTCTGAATCTGGGCCTTTGTTTTGAGTAAAAGGACACAGTCTTTGGAAGGAGACAGACCTGGGTATGGATTCCGATTCTATGTAAGTCACTGGTGCCTTAACCTCTCTGAATCCCAACTTCTTCATCAGACAAAGAGGTGGTTATGAGGCATGGAGATGATGTTCGTGTATGCTCAGCACATAGTGGGGATCCAACAAACTCTCTCATTTGTGTTCAGCTAGCTCCTTTAATGCCTTGATTATTACACTGCAGCCTGGGTAGGGTGTCCCTTCCCCCAGCTCTAAGGTACGGATTCCCGTGGGTCCTAGTCAGGGATGCACCACAGCCGGCTGGTAGGGCTCACAACAACAAGAGCCAACAGTGAGCATCTCTTCCCTACTCTACATTCAGGGACTTTGCATTGGCACCTTGAAATCAACCCAGTGGGAGCGTTTACACCCTGGAAATCAGCAAACCTTCAAAGCAGGGCTTATGCCAACCCCTGACCCCTGGAGAGCCAGTTGTTAAACATTTACCAACACAATACAGGTTCTAGTATTTTCTGTTAAGCTGGCCTGGTGGCAACAGGCCAGAGAGATCAGGAGAGGGTAAGGCAGGACAGTTCAGGGGTTAAGCCCGAGGGTGCTGGAGCAGCCACGTGATCTTGGTCCTGGCCTGCAGGCCTGCTACCGCTACAGAATCTGTGAGCTGCACATCCTCACTGTCCCTATCTCCCTTGGAGCTCAGCTGTGCCAGCATTACCTGGAGGGATGTCTGCTGGGTGGGATGTAGGGAGTGGGGACTTCTGGGGAAAACATTGCTCCCCAGTAAAAGTGACGCAAAGGAGGAGCCGCCTCTTCTTCTTGGATGTTTTCATATCCATACAGTGACTCCTGGAGCTGCTGCAGCCATCATGTGACCAAGTGGAGAGAGGTCTAGCCAGTGTGCAGAGAGCATGAGGGCAGAAAGAAAGAGCTTGTGTTCTCAGTGACACTGAGCCAGCCCTGGAGCTGCCACCCCTGGACTGCTTATGTGAACCAGCAAAAATACCTTGTTCTTTCAGCCATTTTAATCTAATGCTCTGTTAGTTGTAGCCCAAATAATCCTGATCCAGATGTCAGCATATTAATAGAAGAGCAGGAAGAGATTAGGATTCCAAAGAAAATTTAAAAAAAAAGGATTCCAAAGGGTAAATTCAGAGAGATGAGCTACAGATTAGAAGCAAGGAATATGCCCTAGGTAAGGCCAGGCAAGGATTTTTCCAATTCAGGAAGTGGAAAAATTCTTTTTTAATTTTTATTCTTTTTTAAATTATTTTTTGTTTTATTTATTTTTTATTTATTTGGAACAATTCTTAGAAAAAGTATAATCTACTAAAACTGACTCAAAAAGAAAAAGAAAGTCTGAATAGTCCAATAACCTTGAATAAAATCGAACAGTAGTTTAGAATCTTCCCATAAAGAGCAGGGCATGGTGGCTCAGGTCTGTAATCCCAGCACTTTGGGAGGCCAAGATGAGTGGATCATCTGAGGTCAAGAGTTCGAGACCAGCCTGGCCAACATGGCGAAACTCTGACTCTGCTAAAAATACAAAGAATTAGCCAGGTATGGTGGCACATGCCTGTAATCCCAGCTACTGGGGAGGCTGAGGAAAGATAACCACTTGAACCTGGGAGGCAGAGGTTTCAGTGAGCTGAGATGGCACCACTGCACTCCAGCCTTGGCAACAGAGTGACTCCGTCTCAAAATCATCATCATCATCATCATCATCATCATCATCTTCCCACAAAGAAAACACCAGTCCCAGTGAGCTTTATAGACGAGTTCTACCAAACATTTAAACTGTCAGACAGTCTTACACACTCTTCCAAGTAATAGAAAGAGGGACTATTTCCCAACTCATTCTGTGAAGCCAGTATAACCTTGATATGAAAACCTGACAAGAATGGTGTGAGAAAGGAAAATTATAGGTGAAAGTCATCCAAGAAAATAGACACAAAAATCGAGACAAAATACTAGCAAACCTAGCCATTGACATTTCAAAAAGTAATATATGATGACAAATATACATTTATCGCAGTAATGTAAAGGCAACTTCACATTAGAGAATCTAGAAATGCCATTCATCACAGCAGCAGGTTAAAGGAGAAAAATCTGTGATTGTCCATACAGACGCAGAAAGAGCAATGGCTAATGTTTAAATCCTTGTATCATAAAAACTATTGGCAAATTAAGATGAACATTTCTTCATATGATAAAGCACACCCACCAAATGTTACAGTAAGCATCATTCTTAAGGGAGTACATGAGAAATCTTTTCTTCTCTTCAACATTGTATTTCTGGTGCCAGCATAGAACAAGGAAAATGAACAAAGGTATCAGGGCTAGAAAGGAAGAAACAAAACTATCATCTTTCTCAGATGACATGTCTACATTAATAACTTACGTCTGCAGAAAACAATATTAGAAATGATAACAGAGTTTAGCAAGGAAATTTCCAGAGATTAAACACTCAGATCTCAGAGGCAAGGGGACAAAGCCGAGGGGTATGACTCACACAGAAGCGCTGGGTGCTCTTAGGAAGAGCAGAGCCCATCCGGGGGCCATTTGTCCCCAGGATGATTTCTACCCAAAGCCAGCATTGGCTGGTGAGCAGGGGCAAGGTGGAGCCTGGACTTCAGTCTGCAGTTCCACCTGGCTGGAGGGGAGGCATGGCAGGGTGGGGCGCCCGGCGCTTCCTGGTGTGGGCCCCGTGAGTTTTTTGCTTCCCTCTCCACTGGACCTGGTAATCAAGCTAGCATGCAACCCAGTGGTTGGGTTAGTTTCCTTCATGGCGGCAGGGAACACGCATGCCCACATCTGATGGCCTTCCTTGCAGGTAGCACATCAGCTGTTTCTGAGCCTTTCTCATTCGGCCTCTATCTGTCTCTTGCTCCTTCTCACCTCTCACCTCCCCGGGAGCAAGGGTCTGGTTGCACAGAGCTTCTGCTCATGCCCCATGTACGCCTTCTTGCTCTAGTTGTCTATTGCTGCCTAACAAACTACCCCAGACCTAGTGGCTAAAAAACATCGATCAGCTAGATGCGGTGGCTCAAGCCTGTAATCCCAGCACTTTGGGAGGCCGAGGTGGGTGGATCGCCTGAGGCCAGGAGTTCGAGACCAGCCTGGCCAACATGGCAAAACCCCATCTCTACTAAAAATATTTTTAAAAATTAGCCAGGTGTGGTGGTACATGCCTATAATCCCAGCTACCTGGGAGGCTGAAGCATGAGAATTGCTTGAACCTGGGAGCCGAAGGTTGCAGTGAGTGGAGATCATGCCACTGCGCTGCAGCCTGGGTGACAGAGTGAGACTCTGTCTCAAAAAAATAAAAAATAAAAAACGGCAGTCGTGTATTATGGTCACATATTTGACTCGGCATGGTGGCTCATGCTTCTAATCCCAGCATGTTGGGAGGCCAGAGTGAGACAATTACTTCAGCCCAAGAGTTTGAGACCAGTCTGGGCAACATGGTGAGACCCTGTCTCTATCTCTACAAAAATTTTTAAAGAAATATTAGCCAGGTGTGGTGGTGAGTGCCTGTAGTCCCTGCTACTCACAGGCTGAGGTGGGAGAATCGCTGGAGTCCAGGAGGTCAAGGCCTCAGTGAGCAATGATTGCACCACTGCACTTCAGCCTGGGTGACAGAGTGAGACCCTGACTAAAACATAAATAAACAAATCTGTAATTCGAGCAGGGTTTGGCAGGGACAGCTCATCCCTGCTCTCTGTAAGTTCGGTGGGAGCAGCTTAAAGCCTGAGGGTGGTGACCCAATGTCTGGGAGCTGGAATCGCTGAAGGCTTTCTCACCTACAGGTCCAGTGCCTCAACTGGGGCGCTGGCTGAAACACCTACCATGGCTTCTCCACAGTGGTCGGCTCCAAGAGTGAGCATCCCAAGAGAACCAGGTGGAAGTTGACTTACCTTTTACCACCCAGCCTTAGACATCACTCTGACCATTGTCCCAAGCCCACCAGGATTCAAGGATCAGAAACCTAGATCCCACTTTTTGATGGGAGAAGAGGCAAAAATCTCATGGTATGAAGAGTATGTAGGAAGAGAAAGATCATTGCAACCACGTTGGGAAACATGGCCTGCCATTCCTCTCCACCACTCCCAGCCTTCCCCTCATTTGATGACCATCCCCATTCTCTTTCCAGTAGAGGACATCCATGGCCCAGGCTGAGCCAGACACCACACACTGTCTCTCCAGCCACAGTGGTTGGTCCAGGGCTGAGCAAGTGACCAAAGCAGTTCATTTGGAGTTTGTGCACAGCTGAAGCTGGCAAGCCAAGCCTTTTCTTGCCCCGGAGCTGTTAACCCCATGGCAGGGGTGAGGCCACACCAACTGTGCATGTGACTTCATGACCTGCAGCATCAGCCCTGGACTGCTTATCTTCTGTCTTCTTATGTGAAAAATTCCACCCTTGGCTGGATAAGCCACTGGAGGAGGGTTCCTGTGACTCACAGCTGAACACAATCCTAATTTATACTTGGAACAAATGGCTACGTTCACAGGCACCCTAAATTCATCACTGAAGCCAACACAAAGCCCAGTGATGATCACGATTTGTGATTCTTCATAAGACAGCTGTTGACAAAGGGACCACATCTCTCTTGTTCATCTTTCCATCCCAAGCACCAGACATAAAAGACTTAATACATTGGTCTTGAATGAATGAGTGAATGCAGCAGGCTAGCAAAAGCTGCAATGATGGTGACTCTGGCATCAGATAAAACAGGGTCCCAGTCCCACTCCCTGTGCTTGCCTGCTGAATGATCTTGGGCAGCTCCATTAACCTCTCTCGGCCCCAGTTTCCTCATCTGTAAAATGATAATAGAACTCATTATGTCTAAGGATGGTTGTGAGGGTAACTGAGGTTGAACCAATGTTCACTGCTTTTGATGTTATTGAAATTGGTAGGAGGTGAGGAAAGTGATGAGAGTAGAAAAAGCTAGAATATAATCTCTCAAGCATTCACCCCACCTCCATTCCTGAAGCAATGGGATCTGGCTCTACCATGTACTTATCCTTAGATAGGACAGTTTGGGTTGGGCTCTGCTGGGTGGTTCTTCTGTTTGTCTCACTTGGATCACCTGTGTGGCTACAGTCATCTGGTGGCTAATGGGGCTGCATGGTCTAAGAAACTTCTCTCACAGGCCTGGTGGTCATGCTGGTTGCTGGCTCTGCTCCGATAGCAGTTCCCTGCTCCACATGGCCTCTCATCCTCCAGTAGACAGCCTTGGCATCTTCACAGTGTTCCATCAAGAGTGAGAGTGGCAACAGCAAGGTCTCTTGAGACTGAGGTTTTGAAGTCACACAACATCACTTCTGCCACATTCTATATATTTGTCAAAGCTTAGAAAGGAAAACATATTTCTTCTATATGCAACACTTCGCTTCTGACAGCAAATGGTAGGGTAGTGGTTACCCACACCAACAAATCTTGCAACTTTTTGACATAGCTGGGTGTCTCACAGGTCAATTTAATTCCAGCACTACCTAGAGTTAGTATCAGATCTCATAATTTAGGGACTCAGTCCCATAGTACGGCCTCCACTTCAGATGCCAATTGCGAGTCTGGGCCTCCCTTCGGGTTGATCAGCTATGATTTACAGCTGATTTAGAGGTTCCCATGACCCCTCCTCAGGCTCAATAATTGGCAAAAGCTGGGCGCGGTGGCTCATGCCTGTAACCCTGGGACTTTGAGAGGCTGAAACAGGCAGATCACATGAGGTCAGGAATTTGAGACCAGCCTGGCCAAGGTGGTGAAACCCTGTCTTTACTAAAAGTATAAAAATTAGCCAGACATGGTGGCACATGCCTGTAGTCCCAGCTACTTGGGAGGCTGAGGCAGGAGAATTGCTTGAACCCGGGAGGCAGAGGCTGCAGTGAGCCAAGATTGAGCCAATGCACTCCAACCTGGGTGACCCTGCAAGACTCTGCCTCGAAAAAAAAATTGGCAAATGACATACAGAACTCAGGGAAACACTTTGCTTATGTTTACTGGTTTATTATACAGAATGTGATTCAGGAACAGCCAAGTCATGGACAGGGTGGGATGGACAGAGTGGGATGGATAGGGTAAGTAGGGGAGGCACAGGAGTGCTGCAGAGCTCCCATGCCCTCTCCAGGTGCCCTGCCCTCCCTGCACCTTGATGTGTTCGCTAACTCAACGCAGAAGCTCTTTGAAACTCCCTTCCAGTCATTTAGAGGTTTTACGGAGGTCACATTACACAGGCATGATTGATTACATCATCAGCTCTTTGGGATTAAATCTATCTCCAGCCCCTCTCTCCTCCCTGGAGGTTGGGGTTGGGGAACAAGGTGACTGAAGTTCCAACCCTCCTCTGGCAACCAGCCCCCATCCTCCAAGAGTCACCTCATTAGCGTAAACTCAGATGTGGTTACTAACAATGGTTTGGATATTCGTCCCCTCCAAATCTCATGTTGAACTTTGTCCCTCAGTGTTGGGAGTGGAGCCTGGTGGGAGATGTTTTCGTTGTGGGGCAGATCCTTCATGAATGTCTTGGTGCCGTCCATGCAGTAATGAGTGAGTTCTCCAGTTCTCTTGCTCTAGTAGTTCCTGAGGGAACTGATTGTTTAAAAAGCCTGGTGTCTTTCTCCGCTTGCCTCTCTCCTCTCCAGATGACACTTGCTCCTTTTCACCTTCTGCCCTGAGTGGATGCTTCCTGAGGTCCTCACCAGATGCAGATGCTAGTGCCATGCTTCCCATACAGCTTGCAGAACTGTGAGCCTAATACACCTCTTTTCTATATAAAATGCCCAGCATTCCTTTACAAGAACAAAAATGGACTAAGAGAGTTGTTATTATCAATAACAAAAAATGCTTTTCTCACTTTTATTGCTCAGGAAATTCTGAGGATTTTAGGAGCTCTGGGTCCAAAACCAGGATGGAGACCAAATATATATTTCTTATTATATCACAATATCACAAAGCCCTTTGCAGATTTGTTAAGTCACGTAGCAAAGGAGAACCTGTATACAGGCCACCTTATTTCAGCTACAAACCGAGAATCACTTTCCCTACAAGCACATCATTCCCCCGGTCATTCACCCCCCAAATCTGTGTTTTGTTCCCCATTAGTGTTGCAACAAATTACCACAAACTAGTGGCTTACAACAGCACAAATTTATTATCTTAAAGTGCAGGAGGTCTGAACTCTAAAATGGGTCTGTTCCTTCTGGAGGCTCCAGGGAAGAATCTGTCCCCTCGCCTTCTGCGGCTCCTGGAGGCTGCCCACATTCCTTGGCTCACAGCCCCTCCTCTGTCTTCCAAGCCAGCAGAGTGACATCTTCTCTCCTTTCTGACTCCTGCCTCCCTGTCACCAGGATCCCGGTGATGGCATTGGGCCCACCAGTATAATCCAGGATAACCACCCCCACATCAATATTTTTAATTTAATCACATCTGCAAAATTTCTCCTGCCAAGTAAGGTAAATTACTTGGCAAGGTAGATATCCACAAGTTCTGAGGGTTAAGACATGGACATCTCTGGGGGTCACCATTCTGTCTACCTTAGACTCTCAAAACCCTTTCCTTCCAATCCAGGCATCTCCAGACTTCTTCAAACACATTCCTCTAGGGATTGTTTGTTTGTTTTAAGGGAGTGTGCCCCAAACACATCATTAAAAGCCTGGACCTGCAGCCAAACCACCTCAATTTAAATCCCAGCTCACCCGCCTCCTCACTGTTCTACCTCAGCCAATCTGCTTCACCTCTCTGCACCTCTATTTGCTCATTTGCATGATGTGGGATGTCTCAGATCATGCTGCCATAACACAGATGCCATAGACTGCGTGGTTTAGACTTCACAGTTCTGGAGACAAAGTCTAAGAGCAGGGTCAGGTTCTAATGAAGGCTTTCTTCTGGCTTATGGTTGGCCACCTTTTCCTAGGTCCTTACGTGGCCATGGCATAGAGGAAGGAGGGGGGTGGGGAGAATGTGCTCTGGGCCCTCTGACGAGAATGTTAGATTTGGACAAAATATACAAACAAATCAAGGAAAGAATGAAGCAACAAAAGCAGAGATTTACTGAAAATGAAAGTACACTCCACAGGGTGGGAGCAGGCCCGAGCATAGGGGTTCAAGGGCCCCAGATACAGCATCTCATCCAGTCCAAATACCCCCTAGAGGTTTCCCATTGGCCACTTGGTGTTCACCCCATGTAAATGAAGTGGTGGCCTGCAATCAGTCCAATTGGTCAAGTGAAGTTACAAAGGTCACACTCCTATGCAAACATCTGATTGGTTGTGGAAAGCAACCAATGAGAGGCTAAAGTGAAGTTATAAAGTTGCAACAAAGTTATAAAGGGCAACAAAGACTTGGCCCACAATCAGTCTGATAGGTTGCAGACAGCAGCTGCAAAAAGCAGCCAGTCAGAGGTACTTTCAGTTTCTCATTTGCCCAGCAGAAAAGGTGGGGATTTGCAAAGGGGTAGCCTCTGGTCCTTCTGTTATTTAGGCATGGAAAGTTGGGGCTCTCCTTTCAATTTAGTTCTGGGAAGTCAGTGTGAAATGGCCTTAGGTTCCCTGCCTTCAGACCCTATTCTTCTGCCTCAAGAATGCTGATATGGTTTGGCTGTGTGCCCTCACCCAAATCTCGTCTTGAGCTGTAATCCCCAGGTGTGGAGGGAGGCACCTGGTGGGAGGTGATTGGACCGTGGGGCGGTTTCCCCCAAGCTGTTCTTGTGAGAGGGAGCAAGTTCTCACGAGATCTGGCGGTTTTATAAGGCAGTTTTCCCTGCTCTCTCTTGCTCTTTGCGCTCCTGCTGCCTTGTCGAGAAGTTCCTTGCTTCCTCTTCACCTTCCTCCGTGATTGTAAGTTTCCTGAGGCTTCTCCAGCCATGTGAAACTGTGAGTCAGTTAAACCTCTTTCTTTTATAAATGACCCAGTCTCGGGTATTTTTTTATAGCAGTGTGAAAACGCACTAATACAGATACTAATCCCTACCTTACCAGGGTCCTGCCCTCACGGCCTGGGCAACTTTAATCACTTTCTTATTCCAAACACAGTCGTACTGGGGGTGAGGGCTTCGACATATGAGTTTTAGGGGCACATGATTGATAGCAGAGGGCAATAATATCTTCCAGAGTCCTGAGGAGTAAATGGGTGAATATGCTTGCAAGGCTTAGAACAGGGCTGTGGCACGGGGCAGTGCAGGGGTTGGTAATTGTCATCATCATCATTTATAAAACATACACCTGGGCTCTGCAGCTGAGGTTTCACACATCATAAAACACGAAAGAGAAGATGTAAAAGGATGAGATAAATTGAAGTTGAAGTGATAATAGTTTTCTTCCACACTTCAGTGGATTGCCCTGCATACCTTGTGGGGTTTGGTGTCCCCCTATTCCAACCTGGGGTTCTCTGACATTATCATGCATCCCAGTTACTTATGTTACCCTTAACATGCAGCTTCCTGAGCCTCGTCCCAGACTAACTGGATCAGCCCTGGTGGCGGAGCCCAATGGCTGCATTAAAAATATATATAGGCCAGGCATGGTGGCTCACACCTGTGATCCCAGCACCTTGGGAGGCAGAGACGGTGGATCACTTCAGGTCAGAAGTTCGAGACTAGCCTGGCCAACATGTTTAAACCCTGTCTCTACTAAAAATACAAACAAAAAAAATTGGACATGGTGGCGTGTACCTGTAATCCCAGCTACTGAGGATGCTGAGACAGAATTGCTTGAATCTGGAGGCAGAGGCCTGGAGATAGAGGCTGCAGTGAGCTGAGATCAAGCCACTGCATTCCAGGCTGGGCAACAGAGTGAGACCCATCTTTACAAAAAATTAAAACATTAGGGGCAATGGTATGTGCCCGTGGTCCCAGCTACTTAGGAGGCTGCAGCAGGAGGATCCCTTGAGCCCAGAATTTGGAGACGCCAGTAAGCCACGATTACACTTCTGCACTCCAGCCTGGAGAACAGAGTAAGACCCTGTTTCTAAATAGATACGTATTTCTGATGTCAGAGAAACTGTTTTCATCGACTGTGGGAAAAACCCTAAGACTCACTCATAACCACTGACCACAAACACTCCCAAGTCAAAGTTGTTTCTACCTCCCTGAATCCAAAACTCCAGCTGACGAGCACTGAGTCTTTATGTGAACGTGGCCGCATCCAAATGTCCGGGCAGCCCTACAGCTCCTCACGCTTAAGTTTCTGTACGGTTTCCTCAAGATGGAGAAACATTTGGCAGTATGACATTTGAGCGTCATGCCCTGCCCAGTGATTCTGTTTAAAGGGGGAATGCTTTCCCTGTTGTTTTTCCCATTTGCCAGGCAGAAAAGGTGTGGGTTTGCAAAGGGATAGCCTCTGGTCCTTCTGTTACTTAGGCATGAAAAGTTAGGGTTCTTTCACTTTAGTTCTGCGCAGTCAGCGTGAAACAGCCTTAGGTTCCCTGCCTTCAGACCCTATTCTTCTGCCTCAAGGATGCTGATGATATGGTTTAAATCCACCCCACTCTTGCTTTCTAACGACGCTTGACTTTTGATGTTCACCACTGATGTGAGTTCTCCTCCGCCACTGTTAACACAGCCACGTCCAGCTACTAAAGCAGAGACAGCAATCCTCCAGGCCAGAGTGTACGCAGGAGACCTACATTCACTTCATAAATGCGAACAACACAGTTTCCAATCCTTTTGACTCATTTTTTCCTTCCTTTCCACTGCTTGCCAGTTGGGGTGGACTCCAGCGTGGCTGAGGGCAGATGCTGCCGCCCCTGAGAGCTGCTTCTGGTTCACGTGGCTTCTTAGGGAACCACAACTCCAGCCCTCCTCTCTGTAGGGGACACAAATTCACCGCTTGCCCTTTGTCCCCAGAAGACATTTTCTAACAGCCCAAGGGCCGATCTGGAATCAGAGAAAAACATTCCCTGAGGGAGGCTGGGGGAATATTTGGTTTGTGTTTTATTAGCCCTTGCCGGGTCTCCAGATCTGAACCCCAGCAGGGCCTGTGTCCTCAGATCTTCCAGAAGCGCCCCCTGAAAGCCAGCTCCGGCAGCCTAAGGATTAGAATAAATGAAAATCATTAGCTGAGCTGTTTGCTTGGCACACGCGTGTGCGCAAGAGCCAGAGGCCATTTTCAAGGGAAAATGCCTGTTGCAGATTCCTAAAGCCTTTCTCATTTGTGACTTACTTGATCCTGGCAACAACTTGGTGAGATTGGTTTATCAGCGGGTCCATTTGACGAGCAGGAAAGCGGTGTCGAAGGGAGGCCGGGCGACTTGCCCACAGCCGCACAGCTGGGAAATGGAGAGCCAGACCCAGGTGAGCACCTGCTGCCTCCGCAGTGCAGGGTACACCTTTCTCTCTCTCTCTTCCTCCTGCCTCCTTTCCTTTTCCTTTCTTTTTCTCCAAACTTCCATTCACGTATTTTTAAAACTTTTTTTGGAGATGGGGTCTTGCTGTATTGCCCAGGCTAGACCGAAGCTCCTGAGCTCAAGCACTCCTCCCACCTCGGCTTCCCGAGTAATCAGGATGACAGGTGCATGCTACCACACCTTGCTCAACAATTTTTAATTGAAAAATTAACATATGCAAATGATAAAACAAACAAACAGTACAAGAAAGGATGCCAGACCCCCATTTTCTAGCTATCGTGTGCATATGTGCTTGTGAACACATATGTGTCTGCACGCTTAGCTGTGCATGTCATACAGTGCACGGCCCCCTACACACACAGTAGCAGCCCATGCACTGCATGCCTCTGGTTCTTCTTATTTCTCTCTCTCTTTTTTTTTTTTTTTTTTTTGAGATGGAATCTCGTTCTGTCTCCCAGGCTGGAATGCAGTGGCGTGATCTCAGCTCACTGCAAACCTCTGCCTCCCAGGTTCAAGCCATTTTCATGTCTCAGCCACCCAAGTAGCTGGGATCACAGGTGCCTATCACCACGCCCAGCTAATTTTTCTGTTTTTAGTAAAGACAGGGTTTTTTCATGTTGGCTGGGCTGGTCTCAAACTGCTGACCTCAGGTGATCTGCCCACCTCAGCCCCCTAAAGTGCTGGGATTACAGGTGTGAGCCACTATGTCTGGCCTTTCTTACTTCTCTTGAAAGCTGTCCTGTGTCCACCTGGATGGAGCCACCACTCCTTTTGCTGACTGCACATGAGCTCTCGGTGCATGGGGACCAGGCTGTCCTTGTCCACACCTCCCCAGCAACAGACATGAGGCTGCTCTCAGTCTCTGCTGTAATCAGCGTGTGGTGCGGGTCATGCCTTTGGCACATACATGCCTTCGTGCCCCTATTCCAGTGCATCAGTTAGCAGGAATCCTCGGAGGAGAATTGCTGTGCGGGAGGATTTACCCCCTCAGTGCCAGGGCTGTGGTTAAACTGCTTCCCCATAGGCTGCACCTGCCCACATGCCTGCCTTCTGAGTGTCAGGCCATGCCCCTCACCCCTAATGCCAGGCAACGCAGAGCCATCCCGGGGAGCTCTCTCTAATCAGAGACACAAAGGTGTTGGATCTGCCTGGTTTTCAAATGATTGACACAGAAAACATCTACCTCTCTTAGCCCCTGGTGTGGGAAGTATGAGCCCTTCCCTGGAAACACTGTTAGGAAGAAAAAAAAAAAGGAGAGAGAGAGAGAGAGAGAGAGAGAGAGGGCTCATTGAATAGGGCATCCCTAAAACGTGGACAGAGGAAGCAGAGAGACTGGAGTCCAGACACTCAGATCCTGTTGTCACCCCACCAGGTTCCACCCAGCAACACTGAGACATTAAACAGGGCCCTCCTGAGCACCTAAAAACAGTGGTGATTGATTTGCAGGCCCTGAGCCTCCCTCAGTTCCCAAATCACCAGCAGGGATTTTTTATACCCCCTCCACCCAGCCACCCTGGGTCCTGTGCAGCCACCCTGGGTCCATGCATCTCCGGGACTTACAGATGAGATGGAACTGTCCCACGCATGTTCTCTGGGGCAGAAACTGCTGTGGAGCCTGCCGAGGCCACTCCTGCTGGCTGGCCAGGGCAGAGCGTCTGACCCAGGAGGCTGTGACCTTGCCACTCCAGGCCTGGCATGGCCTGTGGACAGTGGCCCGTCCCACCAGCCACCAGGAACCTCCGTTTAGTGCCCACCCCATCCACCTCGCCAAGACTGATCTAGAAATTATTTATAGACCCGAACTCCACAGAAACCATTGTGTCTGCCGTTGCCATGGTAATGGGGATGTGGCAGGAGCACTACGCTTTCAGGCTTTCCAGGGCCTGTGGAGGCTGGCAGGGGTGGTCAGTGTCTACCAGGAGCCCCTGACTTTACCCACCGCCAGAGTCCCCTGGAAGTGAAGAAGACAGGCTTCCCACCTGCTTCCAGCAGGGCTGGCTGCATCCTGGAAGACAGCACTGTGGGTGAGTGGTTTGGTTTTGTTTAAAACCTCTCCATGAAAGCATCTAGAACGACGTCCCCAAGACTGGTGGTGCACCTGTCTGTCACCCATGGAACCCCTCAGGGACACAGCCTCCAACTCCCACTGCAGAACAGCTGCGTCAGACTCCCGGATGGCGGGGTCTAGGAATCTGTGTTTTGGTTTTGGGATCTGTGCAAATAAATCCACATGACTCAATAATCCAAACATACAGAAAGCCTGGGAACTCTTACCCCACTCTGGCACCCTACATGTCCTCTCTCATCAGCTTCTTGTATTTCCGGCTTGTTTTCTTTAGAGAATCAGCAAATACGATACGGTCCACATTTGCCTTTCCCCACTCAGAAAATAAAGATGCCATAGCCAAGCTTCTGTACCTTGCTTTTCTCACTAAATGCTATTTTCCAAAGCTGTCACAAAATTCACTCCTTCTTTATTATTATTTTTTATTTTACGGCAGCACAGCGTGGGTTCCCTCCTGTGGGTGGGTGTGCCAGGAAATCTGCCTGTGTGACCAGACCTTTTTCCTAGGAGTTGCCCAGATGCAACCCCTAAGATGAGGATATGTTTGCAGCGACTATTCAGGGAGTGCTCCTTGGGGACACAGTTTGGGGGTGGGAAGCTGGACCGGAAAGGGAAGGGAGCTGGGCAGGGTGCTATGTGGGCACAGTCCTTCTGTAGCCTGAAGGAGCTAGGGAGAGTGTGGCATGCCTGACCCCGCAGGGGAATTGTGGAGGGTCAGTCATGCTAAGGGATGCCCCAGACTGAGATCAGGGAGCTGGGGGCTTCATACACCCACCCAGAACTCACCTGTCTTTGGTTAAGGGCGGTCTAGGGAGATCTAAATTACCAGGCATTTCCATGCATGTGGGCAAAGCAGCTTCTCAAAGCCCAGGGCCCATCCTCCAAACCAGGGGTCTCCAACCCTTGGGCCACAGGAGGAGGTGAGCAGCAGATAAGTGAGGAAGGTTTCATCTGTATTTACAGACATTGCTGCAGCTCGCTTTAATGCCTGAGCTCCGCCTCCTGGCAGATCAGAGGTGGCATTAGATTCTCATAGTAGCGTGGACCCTATTGTGAACTGTGAATGTGAGGGATCTAGTTTGCATGCTCCTTATGAGAATCTAATGCCTCATGATCTGCCACATGGCAGTGACCAGCATGGACACAGATCCCTTCCCTTATGAAGCATACGCTCCAGATCAGTGTTGCCCAATAGAGCTTTCTGCACTGATGGAATGTTCTAGATCTGCCTTGTCCAATATGGCAACCACTAGTCCCATGTGGCTGTTGAGCCTTTGAAATATGGCTGGTACTGGTTCGTGGCCTGTTAGGAACCCGGCCATACAGCAGGGGGTGAGTGGCAGGTGAGTGAGTGAAGCATGTTCTGTAGCAGGCCCATGGGGCAGGGTGTTTGGAGTGGGCATGGTGGTATGTTCTAAGGCATGGGGCAGGGCGTCTGGAGTGGGCATGGTGGTATGTTCTGTGGCAGGCATGGGGCAGGGTGTTTGGAGTGAGCATGCTGACATGTTCTGTGGCAGGCATGGGGCAGGGCATTTGGAGTGGGCATGGTGGCATGTTCTGTGGCAGGCCCATGAGGCAGGGCATTTGGAGTGGGTGGTGGCATATTCTGTGGCAGGCACATGGGACAGGGTGTTTGGAGTGGGTTGTGCCATGTTTTGTAGCAGGTGTGGGGCAGGATATTTGGAGTGGGCATGGTGGCATGTTCTGTGTCAGGTATGGGACAGGGTGTTTGGAATGGGTGGTGGCATGTTCTGTGGCAGGAATGGAGTAGGGCATTTGGAGTGGGCAGGGTGGCATATTTTGTGGAAGGCATGGGGTAGGGTGTTTGGAGTGGGTGGTGGCATGTTCTGTGGCACACATTGGTGGCAGGCTAAGCAAGGTGGCCAAGATCACACCGTGGGCAAGCAGTGAAGCTGAGCTCAGACCCAGGGTTCTCTGCCTCCAAGTGTCCCCTTCCTGCTGTGGCAGGTGGATCAGGAATTCCGATCTGAAGCCACCCCACCTTTCCTGTGGGATGGGGCTGGTGTCTGCAGGCCATACTGTTGTTGACCGTGGTGTGGGCTGGAGCTGAGCTCGGGAGGAAGTGCTGGGAAGATTGAGGTTTTGCTGCATTTAGAGTAGGGGGCGTGGATCAGAGGGAGGAAAGGAGAGAAAATGGGGGAGGAGAGAGGAGAGAAGGCCTCAGGGAGAAGGCAGGAGCCTGGGAGTGCGAACTACCCCACACTCCAGACAGTTCTCTGCTGGTGAGTCAGCCATTAATAGCAAAGAGGGCTCTAATTGCAAAAAGCAAAACATATTAAGATTTTTTTGGAAAAAAGCTATAATAGCTTTATGACTTTGGGGTAGGGGAGGATTTCTTTTACAAGATCTCCAAAGCACAAACTGTAGGAGAAAATACTGATGACTTTGATGTCAAAACGTTAAAACTACTGTTTAAAAAAAATTCTCGTAAATAAAGTGAAATGCAAGTCTCACAGATTAGAAATTATCTGCAATGCAAGTAACAGATGAAGAGTAAGTGTCCCCACTTTGTAAAGAACTTCTGAAAATCTACACATGAAAGATAAGCAAGAACATAGAAAGATGGAGGCTGGGCGTGGTGGCTTACGCCTGTAATCCCAGCACTTCGGGAGGCCAAGGTAGGCAGATCGCCTGAGCTCAGGAGTTGGAGATCAGCCTGAGAAACACAACAAAACCCCATCTGTACTAAAAATACAAAAATTAGCTGGGCATGGTGGTGCATGCTTGTAATTACAGCTATTCGGGAGGCTGAGGCAGGAGAATTGCTTGAACCTGGGAGGCGGAAGTTGCAGTCAGCTGAGATCGGGCCACCACACTCCAGCCTGGGCAGCAGAGTGAGACTCTGTCTCAAAAAGAAAGAAAGAAAGAAAATAGATGGGTAAAGGGCTCCACAAGCAAGTCAGAGAAGACACGTGTGGTTAATAAATGTCTGAAGAACCAGTGCCTTTGCTGGCTGAGAAATTGCAAGTCAAAGTCACAACATGATGCCTGTCCATGCCCAGCAGATTGGCAAAACTTTAAAAACCTAGCCACCCAAGTGATGGAGGGGAGGAAGGGAAGCGGGTATCGTGCACTTTGCTGAAAAGAGGGTGGCTGCATGCAATAGCCAGTGGAGCGGACGGTGTGTGCGCCCGTGACCAGATGCCCCTCTTTAAGCACAAGTCTCTGTGGTCCACAGTAGTGTCACCCAGAATGGCAGGCAACCTGGAAACATTCGTTGGTAGAATGAATAAATAAATTATGGCAAATTCACACAATGGGACACTGGAGCCATGACAAGAAGTGAACTAAGGCCACATGGCTAGGCTAGAAGTCCAAAGCAGAATGTCAAGGCAGAAAGGCTGAACGGTGGACACTGCACAGCTCTATGGACACACGGCTGGAATCATTCCTGGGAAATGTGGTCGGGAGCTGCATGGGAGCTTGGGAGCTCCGTCCTGCTCCTCACTTGCTTTCCCAGGGAGAAATGCATGGGGAAAGCAGGGTGTGTGTGGCAGTGTGCACGCACGGACGTGTGTGCCTGTGGCAGTGTGTGCATGTATGTGCTAGCATGTGGCAGTGTGTGCATGTATGTGTTAGCATGTGGCAGTGTGTGCATGTATGTGTTAGCATGTGGCAGTGTGCACTCACAGACGTGTGTGCAGCAATGTGTGTGCATGTATGTGTTAGTATGTGGCAGTGTGCACGCATGGATGTGTGAGTGTGCGGCAGTGTGTTTGCATGTATGTGTTAGCATGTGGCAGTGTGTGCACAGATGTGTGAGTGTGGCAGTGTGCATACACATGTGTGGGCATGTGGCAGTGCACGTGCGTGGATGTGTACACATGTGGCAGTGTGCATGCACAGATGTGTCTGTGGCAGTGTGTGCATGTGTGTGTGAGCACGTGGCAGTGTGCATGCGTGGATGTATAAGTGTGTAGCAGTGTGCATTCATGGATGTGTGTGGCAGTGTGTGTGCACAGATGTGTGAGCTGTGGCTGTGTATGTGTACCAGTGTGTATGTGAAAGGTGTGCTTGTGTGGGTGTGTGACAGTGTGTGTGTGTCTGAGTTTGCGTGGTATGTGATGAGTGTGAATGTGCCGAGGAAGAGGTTTCAGACTCCCTGGATGCAGGTATCCTTCCTGGGCCACTGCCCAGGTCCTGGCTCTGCCTTCGGCCCCTGCCTGTCACGGGGCATGGGGTACTTGTGCCACCGGCGCCTGGCGTGGGTGGGCTCGGGAGGAACGAAACTCCTGGCCTTTTTTGCCAGAGGGAGTGGCCTCTGAGGGAAGGGTGGGTCACGAGGGGGCCAGGCTGAGCACCTGGGGCTTTTTGGAGACGGCTCCCACCAGGTGTGCTGCCCCAGCCGTCCAGCAGGTGGCGCGCCTGGGCAATTGCCAAAGGAAGTCAGGCGTCCCGCCCACCCCGCCCCCCCGGTGCGGGCGGGGAAACTGAGGCTGGATTTCTCCTTCCCCTGAACACCAGGGAGTCGATTACCGCAGTCCACGTGCTTATGGGGCCTGGCTGGGTACTGGGGCTGGGAGCCATGGTGAGCAGAACAGACGAGGCCTCCCCTTCTGGATCTTGTGAGGACACAGGGACGCGTCCCATGGGGAGCACCTGACCCTGAGGCTCTGCCGCCCACCCCACACCCAGCACGGTTTTCACGCAAGACCCCCAGCATCTGCAGCCCTGGGCCGCGTGGGGCCTACACAGACATTGCTGTGCACTGCGCACCTTTCCTGTGAGCCTGAAAACCCCTGCAAGGGTCCCGCCTCCTCCACCTCTGCGTGTTTTGGGGACAGGCAGCCCATCCTGGTGGACAGAGTGTGGGGGCAAGGGGTCAGCACACCTGTCCCACAAGGCTCCACCATGCTCAGGCTGTGTGGTCGTGGGCAGGCTGCGTGGCCTCTTAAGTGGGGTCAATGATGGTCACCACCATAGAGGGTCACGCAGAGGGCTGACCAGGCGTGAGAATGCCCTGCAAAGGCACGGGTCCCCCCACACAGGCACATCGCCAGACCGTCCCTGCTTTCATTGGAGTGTGTAGAGAGGGGAATTGTGTCCCTAAAAAGATATGTCCAAGGCCAGGCGTGGTGGCTAACATTTGTAATCCCAGAACTTTGGGAGGCCGAGGTGGGCGTGTCACGAGGTCAGGAGATAGAGACCATCCTGGCCAACATGGTGAAACCTCATCTCTACTAAAAATACAAAAATTAGCTGGGAGTGGTGGTGTGCACCTGCAATCCTAGTTACCCAGGGGAGGCTGAGGCAGGAGTATCGCTTGAACCCGGGAGGCAGATGGTGCAGTAAGCAGCCTGGGTGACAAAGCAAGACTCCATCTCAAAAAAAAAAAAAAGTATGTCCAAGGCTGGGAGCAGTGGCTGACGTCTGTAATCCCACCACTTTGGGAGGCCGAGGTGGGTGGATCATCTGAGCTCAGGAGTTCAAGACCACCCTGGCCAACATGGCAAAAACCCGTCTTTACCAAAAATACGAAAATAAGCCAGGCAAGGTGGCATACACCTGTAGTCCCAGTTACTCGGTACGCTGAGGTGGGGGGATCACTTGAGCCTGGGGGGTGGAGACTGCAGTGAGCCAAGATTTCACCCCTGTCCTCCAGCTTGGGTGACAGAGCCAGACCCCGTTTCAAAACAAAACAAAAAAATCAGTATGTTCAAGTCAAAACCCCTGGTACTTGTGAATGTGGCCTTATTTGGAAATAAGCTCTTTGTCGATGTAATTAGCTAAGATGAGGCTGTACTGGAGGAGGGATGACCCTAAGTCCAATGCCAGGTGTCCTCTTAAGAGGCAAAGAGACACACGCAGAAGAGGCCAACTGAAGAGGGTGGAGGAGACCGGAGTGGTACAGCCACAAGCCCAGCAGTGCTTGGAGCCACCAGGCGTGGCTCTACCCCATCCAATAGAACCAGGGAAGGTCTGGCCGTGGTGCCTGAGTGGAAGGACCCCAGTGTCTCTGCAGGGCATCCTCACGCCCAGCCAGTCTCCCCAGGACCCCTGTGGTGGTGCCGATCATTGTCCCCACATGTCAGTGCAGGAAGGGTCCTCCCCTAGAGACTTCGAAGGGAGCACACACCTTGATTTCTGGCTCTGGGCTCTGGACTGTGACAGAGAGGGTTCATTTCTGCTGTAAGCCATGCAACGTGTGGTCATTTGTCTCCACAGCCCCAGGGCTCAGGCAGAGGGAGAGCACAGGAGTGCAGAAGAGGCAGGGAACACCACAGCAGGGCTGAGTGGTGGGCTGGCTCCCAGCCCCATGTGGCTCTGAGACCCAGCTTGGCAGTAGCTGCACCTGGGCCAGGTGGGTGGCTTGTGCTAGAAGCAGAGGGCTCGTACCCAGACTTGGCACAGTGCCATGCCCAGCTGCTGCACGCAGCCCTCCAGGCGGCGGTGGCACCTTCACTGCAATCGGCCCTGGGTGTCCTTCCCCTTCCCTGGCTCTGTGAGTGCTTTGAGACATGGCTGAGGAGGTGCTCCAGGCTGTGGCATGGTGAGAAAGGGCAGGCTCTGCACGCGTGGCTCAGCACTGGAGTCCCACCTCCACCACTCTCAAGCATGAGTAGGGGAGTTTACCCGAGCCTCCCTCTTCTCATCTGTACAAGGGGCTGGTAATACCTAGCTCACAGGTCTGTTGTACAGATGAGACCAGACGTTGCCTGTCAAGCGTGGCATAGAATAGGCGCACAAGGCATGCGACATCACACACATACAAATGCTCCTGGAAACGGTGGATGAATGGATGCAAAGACGACCGGCCCCTTGGTTTCCACTGAGAAGTGACCCAGCCCTGGAGTAAGGGGTGCTGTGCTGTCAGCAGGGTCCCATGGAGTAGGGGTTGGATCAGAGCCCGGACGTGCATGTAGCTCTTGCTTGGCATTTCCTCAGAGGGACAAGATTTCCTCAAGGCCAGAGAGGGGAGAGTCCATGTAACACCTGCGTAATTTGAGAGAAAGCAAAGGTTCCTCGGGAGGAATGCTGGAGTCAGAGGAACAGACGATGCTCTGAGGCTCCGGAGGGGAACACGAGCACTGCAGAGGTGTTGGATCCGACAGGAGGATTTCTGAATCGGGTGGAATGAAAGGTGCACACTGGATCACGAGGTTTTCTGCAGCACATGCTGGAGATTCCCTTCCAGTGACTCACTTTTTCAATGAGTCCTGAAATTCATTCATGCCGAGAGGAGCAATGGATGACAGACCCCTTGTAACCAGCAAGGGCTCTGTTCTCTGAACAGAGGGCTCAGGGAGTGCCACGACAGAGAAGGCACCAAACAGAAGCCCCAAGCCCAGCCCTCTCTCTTCCCGTGCTGTTAGCCTGGCTGGAACTTGATGGCCAAGCGTGTTCAGGTGCTGTTTGCAGGAGGAACAGCGGGTGGGAGCAGCCATTCTGGGGGAAGCTTTAGGTTAGATTTTTGTTGCTTATTTATTTATTTTTATTTTTTTGAGATAGGGCCTTGCTCTGTTACCCAGGCTGGAGTGCAGTGGCACAATCTCAGCTCATTGCAACCTCTGCCTCCCAGGTTCAAGAGATTCTCCTGCCTCAGCCTCCTGGGTAGCTGGGACTACAAGCAGGAGTCACCACACCCGGCTAATTTTTGTACTTTTAGTAGAGACTGGGTTTCGCCATGTTGGCCAGGCTCATCTCAAATGCCTGACCTCAAGGTGATCCACCTGCCTTGGCCTCCTAAAGTGCTGGAATTACAGGCATGTCCCACTACACCTGGCTGCTGCTTTATTTTTTTAAGGTTACATATTTGTGTGCAACTATACATCCTGTTCTCTTAATGGAAATGCTATGGCTTCGATGCCAATGGAGGCATGGTGATATGGGCTGAGTGCGTCCCCCTCAAAATTCCTATGTTGAAATTCTAACACCCAAAGTGATGGCTTTGGGAGGTGAGGGCTATGGGAGGTGCTGAGGTCCGGAGGGTAGAGCCTCGTGAATGGGATTAGTGCCCCCCTTCCTTCATGTGAGGACATGGTGAGAAGGCGTCATCTGTGAACCTAGAAGCAAGCCCTAACCAGACGCCGAGTTTCCCGGGGCCCTGAACTTAAACTTTCCAGCCTCCAGAACTGCGAGAAATACATTTCTCTTGTTTAGAAGCCACCCAGTCCATGGAGTTTTTATTATGGCAGCCCACATGCAGTAATACACATAGACATCTAGAAATAAAGCAGTTATAATGGTTAGATTTTTTCTCTCAGTCAGAGTTGAACTTTGGTAAGTATGGTTGTTTTAAATGAACAGTCAAACACTGCCTCAAAGGTCCCTGTGTGTCCTCTATGAGCCAATTCAACAAAACTAGGCAGCCAGGAAGCAATCGTGGATGCAGAAGAAGCTTCGCAGGTAAACATGCTCGTCTCAGTGTGATTCACCACAGAAAATATTGGAAGCAGCTTACACGTCCAAGAGGCGAGGGTGAAACAAATGATGCTGCTTTCTTCAGATGGAATATTGTGGGATCATCAAAAGATGATTTGAAAAGGGAGAGAGAGATGCTTAAAAATGTTAAAATGTGCCTATCCAGGGACCCCGCAATTTCACTTCCCAGAAGTCATCCCAAAGACAGGCAGAGTGGCAAGCATGAAGAAAGAAGAGTAATGGGGTTTCCCAATTCTTACCAAAAATCAGAAACCACCCACCGTCCCTCAGTAGAGGCCTGGTGACATGAACCCATGAACTTGCACAGAATGGAATGCAGTGACGGTGCTTGATTAGAAACAGGCGGGCAAGTTCAAAGACCTAGTGAAGGGGCAATATTTAAAGGTGAGTTGCGGGAGGCGAGGGTGGTGGTGGTGAAAGGAGTTATCAAAGGATAGGAAGCAACTCAGGACTGGAAAGAGGGGAGCTGGGACCATCCATAGGCCTGGAACCAGGGCCACCAAGCAGAGCTGAGGCATTCAGAAGGGAAGGAGGCTCCTGCCTACCACCAGCAACCAGGAGGAGACAGAGGGTAGGTACACTCCTCTCTCCACCCGCTGTCTGCTCTGCCCTGCTCTCCTGTTGGCCAAATCCAACTGGAAGGCAGAGGGCTCAGTAGGGTGGGGTAGGTCAGCCCCCAGAGTGTGGGGCGGGTGGAAAAGAGAGGAGATTGGGGGCTGGCAGGAGAGCCTCGCATAGGGGCAAGCTGGCAAGATGGCACTGCATCTAAAAACGTACCCCTGTGTCCAGAAATTCTGATGGTGACATGCTATACTGTCCTTGTCCTAATCTCAATGGAGTTGTAAGAGCGTACAATGAAATAAAAACATTATAGGCATAGATGTATAATGTGAATATACATGAGTGTATGCATATCTCTGTGCACATCCATGCATATGATGAAAGAATATATACAGCAGCAAGCAGATAGGTAGGTATGATCTTAAATTTGGAAATCAATCAATAAATACATTTATGTAGAGGTTTTAAAAATCTGGCGTCTGCACACCACAGGGCTCGCAGTGATGATTCCTGAGTCCTGGCGGCTCCTTGTCCTCCCTCCACTCATTATACCTTTGATTTTCTGAATATTTTTGCCATGAGTATGTGCGGCTGTCAATGAGAAAAACAGCTATTTTGCAATAAATAAATAATGTTGCAAGGACAAGTGGTGTTTACGTAGGTTACAGCATAATGTGCACTGGTGCACGTGAGGTGGGAAAAGTCCGGTGCCCGCTGTGAGTGTCTGGTGTGATGAAGAACGAGCTCCAGCGTGAGTGGAAGCAGCCCTGCCTGGGATGGATCGGAGGAGTTAGCCTCTCATGGGGTGGAGGCCATGTCGGGGGTGGTGCTTTTGTTCTTTCTCCACACATTCTATGCACAAAACTAAACCAAATGGGCTTTTTTTTTTTTTTTTTTTGAGACAGGGTCTTGCTCTGTCTGTCACCTAGGCTGGAGTGCAGTGGCACGATCTCGGCTCACTGCAACCTCCACCTCCTGGGTTCAACAATCCTCCCACCTCAGTCTCCCAAGTAGCTGGGACCACAGGCATGCACCACCATGCCCGGCCACTTTTTGTATTTTTTGTAGAAATGGAGTTTTGCCACATTGCTCAGGCTGGTCTCAAACCCCTGGACTCCTGCGTAGGCCTCCCAAAGTGCTGGAATTACAGGTGTGAGTCACCGCACCTGATCCCAAATGAGCTTTTAAGGGAGAGCAGGAGGCTCAATGATTGGCCAGGGAGGAGGCTGGGCTCCGTTTCCAGGGAAGAGGAAGGGGTCAGGTCAGGTCTAGAGGCCGGCTCTCTCAGTTTGGAGCTGGGGAAGCCGAGGCCCAGATGGAGCCTGTTATTAATTAGTGCTGGCTCACTTTTCTCCCCCACCCCAAGTGGGCCCTTCTGCACCTGCTCCCTCCTAGGACTAAATGCCCTACAATCCCCACTGGATGGAGAAGCAAGCTGAGAGCTTATAGGACTGGTCCTTCACCGCTCAGCCAGAAGCGGGCTTTGAACTCTGCTGGACTCCGGTGGCACAGGCTGCGCGAGGCCTGCCTCTCCCCGGAAGGGCCACTCCTCTCTAGTCAACGAAATCTCCTCTCTGCCCAGGAACCTGGACAGCCCCTGTCGCGGCCATGTAGCCCTGCCATGTACCTGCCTGTTGCCCTAGCTGAGTGCCCTCGATTTCCCCATCTGGCCCGGGCAAAAGTGGCAGGGCTGGATGCCAGGGCCCCAGGGGCAGGGAGGTGAGTGGGCAACACTCCTCCCCCTGCAGGTAAAGTGGCCACCCAGCTTCAGGCCACTTCACAGACACCCAGGCCCCCAAGCACTGCTGGGATCACTCAGCTGGGTAATGTCACCACTTCTTAGCTGGGCCAGAGCTTTTCCATCCTGCCAGGACTTTCAGGAAAACAGCTGTGTGGCTGGTGAGTAGAGGGGCCTGGCCCTGGGTGACCTTCCTGGCTGGCTGGCCCCAGGGACACAGCAGGCACAAAAACAGCTTCCCTTCTCCCCAGCTGCCGGTTCAAGGTCTAAGGGACCCTGACAGGCCTGTCCCTGGCTCAGGCCTGGCCCTGCTTCCCTTCTAGGCTGAACAGAAAGTAAAACATCAGCCTGCTGGCCCGTGGGAATTAAGAGGGGCAGGTGTCACTGCCCTCTAACGACCTGGACATTCTCGCAGCCACTTGGGCTAAAGAGGTTTAAAAGTTCCCACTGCTTGGAGGACAAAGACAGGCCAAGAGTGTCTGCTAGTGCAGGCTGTGCATGTCCGACCCCCAGGAGCAGGGATTCCCGTGGTACTCGTGGAGGACTTTGAAGGCCTGTGAACATAGCAAGAAAAATTTATGAGCTTGTTTTTACCAGCCTTTAACACACAAACACACACCCTGGACCCAGGGAGATCAGTCAGCTGTGACTTCGCTGCCACAGAGACCTCGATAGGGACCCAGCAGCTAGTGTCCAGACAGACACCTCACACCAACACTGTCTTTACCTCTTCTCCAGGCAGGTGCTGTGATCACCCCACTGTACAGATGAGAAGACCCAGGCTGACTGATGTCATTATTCAAGGTGCCTCAGCTTGTGAACTGGCATTCGAGCCCAGGTCGACCAGGTCAGTGAGACCCCCCAGGGTTAATGCACTAAACCAGAATTGCAGGATTCCACAGCGGCTGACTGCCCCACACAGGCCCACCTCTAGCAGAGGAGATGGGATGGTTAGAGCTGGTTATTTAATGTGCTATAAAGAAATTCCTATCACTAAATTTCCTTCTAGAGCTCTGTGTGTGTGTGTGTGTGTGTGTGTGTGTGTGTGTGTGTGTGTGTAACTGGTTTTGATGACAGTCTGTGCATTTATTTATGCATTTAAAACATTATTCTGGGCAGGGATCCACAGGCTTCAATGGAATGACAACAGGATCCATGGCATGGAAAGGGTTAGGAACCTTTGCTTTAGAACCTATTAGTAAAATCGTAATGAGGAGGTGAAAAATAAAATGCACTTCTATGAGAGCAGGGCCTGCCTGTCTCCAGCGCACTGCTCTGTTCTGTCCTCTAAAGGAGCTCTGGGACAGGGACAGCATCTGATTTTCATAAAGCGTGCCCAGGTTTTACCTTTTACCTGTTCCCACCCCACTATCCCCATTGGTGCCGCTGAGGCTGTTGTACAGAGTCCCCTGCAAATGCAGCCTCAAGATAAAACCTTCTGGTGAGGCTTCTGACAAGATGGTTCTCCCGTATAAACCCTGGAGCTGCCATGCCCCTCAATAACCACGTATGGGAGAGATGAGTTTCAGAGTGGTGTGCAGAAATGGCTCTGCGAAACCAGCCCAGGTGCAAATCCTGGCCCCATGATTCACTAGCTGGGAGACCCGGAGTGATTTCCCTAACCTTTCTGGCTCTTGTTTCCTTATCTGTGACATAGGCTTGATCACAGAACAATAAAAATTACTCCATATTTGCTTGATCACATGTCTATACATTTATTTACCCAACCATCTGACCATCAGTCCATCCACTCACCCATTCATCCATCTGTCCATCTATCCACCTATCTATCCATCCATCCATCCATCTAGCCATCCATTCACCCATTCCTCCACCCACCCACCCATCCATCAATTCATCCATTCACCCATCTATCTGTCCACCCATCGACCCATCCATCCATCCATCCATTCACCCGTCTACCTGTGCACCCATCCATCCGTCTACACATCCATCCATTCACCCATTCATCTACCCATCCATCCATCCATCCACCCATTTCTCCACCCACCCACCCATCAATTTATCCATCCATCCATCCATTCACCCATCCACCTACTCACCCACCCATCCATTCACCCATCCATCTGTCCATCCATCCATCCATCCATCCATCCATCCATCCATCCATCCGTCTAATCATCCATTCATCCATCTACCCAGCCATCCATCACTTCATCTACCAATCCATTTTATTTTTTGATGTTTCTCAGAATACATACATTTCCCCCTAAGTACTTCCACATGCAAATCATTAATCAGGCTTCAATATTTCAGAAACCTAATTTTACCTCTAGAAATGAAGTTGGCCAAGTCCTTCCTCCTTCTTGCCTCTCCCCACTCCACCCTGCCACTCCAGGCTGAGACATACTAAGGCAAGAACCAGCCGGACCCTCTGAACTGCTCCCAGGCCCCTTGTTTCTGGAAGCCCCTCTATGGAGGAGGATCTAAGGACAGCCTGAAGTTGGTGTCTTTGCTCACGGGGAGTTGCTCCTCCTGAAGCCCTTCAGTGACAGCTAAGCGCTTGCTTTTCTGGCTGTGGAAGGTTTTGCTTAACTTCCCCTGGATGTCTGACCAGCTCTGGCACTGGTACAAGCTCATCACCTTGGACCAGCTGCCCCCAGAGGTAGTGAGCTCCCCAACACTGGAAGTGGTTAAGCAAGGACTGAAAGAAGCTCTGGTGAGGGCTGGAGGATGTTGTAGAGAAAATTGAACCCAGAATGGGGTTGAACTGCATCAGGGCTTCTCAGCTTCTACACTGCTGGTATTTTGGGCTGGATAACTGTTTTGGGGCTGCCCTGTGCACTGCAGGACATTTTGCCATATTCCTGGTCTCAATCCACTGCATGCCAGTAGCACTCACCTCCTAAGCAAAATGACAACCCATAATGCCTTCAGTCATTACCAGATGGCCCCTGGGAGGTGAACTTGACTCCAGGTGAGAAATTCTGGACTACAGGAAATCTACATCCCTTGGATCTTGAAATTCCACTGTTGGTCCTGCTCCCCAGGGTGCCTCCCTCCTCCTGCCCTGTGTTCATGATCATGTAGCCTTTCCGTTGCCATGGAAACTGGAATTGTCTTTGCCTCTTTTTCCTCCTTTGTCCACCCCATTTACACATTCTTTCAACCAACAAAACCCATGTGCTGAGCCCAGGGGACACGGATACAAACTGCCCGCGGTTCCTCTTCTGGGGCAACAGTAACAATGGTTTGACCTCTCTAAGCAGTTTGAGGATTAAGGAAGAGGATGCCAGGAAACGCGCCGAGCAAAATGCAGGCTCGCAGTCAATGTTGCCAGCTCTTAGAATTGCAAGCTCTGTGGGGCGCGGGGGACACCGGGCGACAGAGGAGTGGCCGGCTCTGGCTGGGGGCCTGAGGGTTGGGGGAACAGGTACCTGGCCTGCCCTTGGAAGCAGGGGCTGCAGGGTGGAGGCACTCTGGGCGGCGGGTCGGGGTTGGAAGCAGCACGTGTGTCGCCACAGAAAAGCCAGGAGGCAAGTCCCCCAAAGCCCTAGTTCCAGTCTTCGGGCTTGGTCCTCACCCTGGGGGCGCGACGTCTCTGGAGGGTTTTAAGAAGAGTGAATGGCATGAATGGAGAGTGAGAAGGGGGCGGGAGTGAGGGACTAAAAGAGCAGCAGGCAGGCAGTTTCAAAGCCCGGGAACTAGGCCGTGGGGGCTGGGCCAAGCTAGGGAGAAAGCCTGGGGGCGGGGCCAGGCTTTTGGAGGAGGAGCCAGACCTGTCGGGATGGGGCCACTATTGGGGGAGGAGCCATATCCTTGGGGTGTAACTAGGTCTCCTGGGGGTGGAACCAGGCCGCCTGGGGTGGGGCTAGGTATGGGGGCGGAGCCAGGCTCCTGCAGAGAACCCACGTGCCCTGCGGTTGGGGCCATAACTGGGGAGAGAAGCCAGATTTTCTTGAGGTGTAACTAGGTCGCCTAGGGTGGGACTAAGCATGGGGATGGAGCCAGGCCTGGAGCAGGACCCAGGGGTGGGGCCAGGTCTCCTAGGGGTGGTGCCATGCTTGGGGATGAGGCCATGACTGTGGAGGGAGCCAGATAGCTTTGGGGTGGAACCCCATCTCCTAGGGGTGGGGCCAGGACCAGGGCAGGTGTCAATATCTTGGGGATAGAGCCAGGCCTGGAGGAGAAGCCAGACCTCAAGGGGCAGGGCCAGGCCTTTGGGTTGGGCCAGGACTCCTGGAGGTGGGACCACAACTGAGGGAGGAGCCTGTTCTCCTGTGGGCAGAGCCAAGTAGGGGTGGGGCCAGGCCTCCTGGGTGCTAAGGGAGGTCCAGAGGGTGGGACCAATCCTGGGGCAGACCTACGCTTGGGGAGGGTCAAGCCCAGAGGCAAGGCCAAGCTACTGCCTGGTTGGGGAAGGAAACCAGAAGAGACGGCTCCTTGCTGGGCTTCCTGCTGAGCCTCACAGCCTGGTTTTCACAGGGTGCCTTCTTTCGTCAACTTCTGTCCAAACAGTACCTTTAGAATCTTTGCCAAAGCGTTTGCTTGTAAAGATTGGAAACGACCATCGTCAGAGGACGGGTTCAACCGACCAAGGTCACTGACACCGTGCAGTGATGCGCGGTGGTGTAACTGCCCCTGCGGAGGACGTCTAGGTGCGCTGTCCGGGAGAAGGTGCGAGGGCAGACAGCGTGGTCTGCATGCTCTGTGTATTTTGGCACAAAAGCAGAACAACATATAATCATGTGGTTATCTATGCATCCAGAATTTCTGGAAAGACCCCAGTGAACTGGTCATATTGCTTGCCTCTAGAAAGCTGGGAGAGACAGGGCTGCGAGGGAGACGTCTCACTTTATTTTCGCTTTATTCCTGAGCCAGCTGGTGCTGCGCGTGGCTGTGAGGAACAGAACCAGACACAGGGCCCAGTGCGCTAAGGCGTGCGTTTCGCCCTGGGACCGGTGGCATCCAGACACAAGCAGTCCTGGCAAGGGCAGCAGCTCCACTGGAACAGCAGCCTCATCCGCTCCTGTCCTCTTGACTGCACGACGGTGGCTCCACCGCCAAGGTCACGAGGTGTTCCAGGCCGTAGCAGTGCACGGTGCAGCGGAGGAAAGGGCTCTTCCAGAAGCCTCCACATTGACCTGCAGGTCTCACTGGCAGCCCTGGGCACATTGCCCTGCCAGCCACAGAGAAGGCTGGGAACATGTCTTTTCTTAGCGGCACCCTGGCACGCTGGACAGAGCTGGAGCTCTGTAGGAAGTAAGCGAGTGTGGAGCTGGGGCTGGCATCTTTGCACCTCGTGACCTTTGCACCCTGTAACCCTGTTCCCTGCCTGATAAATTCAATATCAGCCAAGGAGCCATGGCTGAGAATGTGCCCAGGGGAGCCAGCTGCTCATCCCCCCATCCAGACCCCCAGCCCATGTCTGTGGCACAGCCTTGGTGCAGGATCCCCTGCCCCTGTGAGAGCAGAGGCAGGCACGATTTGGTGGAAGGAGCTTCAAGGCAGCAGGCCTCACTTCCTGCTGATGGGAGGATGGGGGCCGTGCCAGGTGACAGGTGAGATGGCAGATGGTGGCAGAGGGGGGTGCCAGTCTGGGAAGTAATGAGGTAGCTCATTATCGGGCGATTTTTGTTTGTGGCTGAGAACTCAGCTCCAGCCCAACTCAGCTCTGCCCAGGTCAGAGTCCTGCTGCTGCCTGTGAAGAGAGAGCGCAGCCCTGTCGGCCTGCAGAGTCGGAGCTGCCCCTTTATAAAAAGTGCCTCCTAGTCACCTGGAGATGTGCTTCAGATGCAAATCCCAGGCTCTGTTACCCAGAGACTGAAACCCAGTGGGTCAGAAGGGACTCAGCAACCTGCATTTTTAGACAGGCTCCCAGGTGACTGGGATGCAGGAAGTCCCTGGCTTGACTACAGATTTCTATCCAGAGGGCACAGCTCTATGCCCAGTGTACACATTTGCTTCTGTTCGGTCCTCACTGGAGGATCGCTACCCACGAGGTCAAACTAGCACCACCCCATTTCACAGACAAGGAAATGCAAGCACAGAGAGGTGCAGTCCTGTGGTCTAGGTCGCACAGCGGTTCCAGAGGAGCCTACGCCTGGCAGACAGCCTTGGCCTCCCGGCAAGAAAGCCCTTGCAGCTGCTCTGTTCTGTTTGGTCTTTTTTCTTTTTCTTTTTTTTTTTTTTTTGAGAGGGAGTCTCACTCTGTTACCCAGGCTGGAATACAGTGGCATGATCCCTGCCCACTGCAACCTCTGCCTCCCAGGTTCAGGTGATTTCCTGCTTCACCCTCCTGAGTAGCTGGTATTACAGGCTCCCACCCCCATACCTGGCTAATGTTTGTATTCTTAAAATAGAGACAGTGTTTCGCCATTTTGGCCAGGCTGGTGTTGAACACCTGACCTGAAGTGATCCCACCTTGGTCTCCTAAAGTGCTGGGATTACAGACGTGAGCCACTGCCCCTGTCCTGTCCTGTTTGATCATGCAACACGCTTGAAGGTCTGGTGCTGTTACCCACCCTTAATAGACAGGGTGGACTAAGGCCTTAGGGGCTGGGTGACCACTCTGAGTTCTAGCCCTTCCAAATAGTAAGTGTCTGTGTTGGAGTTCTCTGGAGAAGCAGAACCAAAAGAGTGCAAATGTGCATGTGTGTGTGCATGCATGTGTGCATACTTGTGTGCGCATGTATATGCATGTCTGCATGTGTGTGCATGCATGTGTGTGTGTTCATGCATGTGGATGTGTGTGCATACACGTGTGTGCATGTCTATGCATGTAGGTGCATGTGTGCATCTGTGCATGCATGCATGTGTGTGCACGTGTGTTTACACGTGTGGGTGTGTGCTGCATGCATGTTCATGTGTGTGTTTACGTGTGTGGGTGTGTGTGCATGTGTGTGTGCATACACATGTGTGTGCATGTCTATATATGTGGGTGCACGTGTGCATCTGTGTGTGCATGTATGTGCGTGTGTGTTTGCGCATGTGTGTGTGTGTGTGCATGTGTGTGTGTGTGTGTGTGCATGCGTGTGTGTGTGCATGCATGCATGTATGTGTGGCATTTATTTTAAGGAACTGGCGGAAGTGATTGCAGAGGCTGACAAGTTCACAGTCTGCAGGGTGGGCCATGAGTCCGCCAACCTGGGGAAGCGTCGACGTTGCAGCTCAGGTCTGAAGCCGTCTGCTGGCAGAATTCCTTCTTGCTTGGGGAATATCAGTTTTTTTTTTTTCTTTGTTTTCTGCTCAACTAACTGGATGAAGCCCATATTCTGGGGGGTGGCCTGCTTTACTCAAAGTCCACCAATCAAAATGTTCCTCTCATCCCAAAACACCCTCACGGAAACATCCAGAATAACGTTTGATAAATATGTAGGCGCCATAGCCCAGGCAATTTGTTGCATAAATTTGACCATCACAACACCAATAATTACTTGTTGAATGACCAAATAAACCTTCCTGGGGCCAGGCAAGGCCTGGTTCTGTTAGGGCAGATTCCTCATTCGTGGGCATGAACCCAGGTCTGAAAAAGCTCCTGTGGCCCGTGGCTAGCTCCTGCCCGGGTGGCTGCCTCTTGCCGTGGCCTTAGTCCTGGGTTCCTAGTTGCTCCCTGCCGGAGATGAGTCCAGGACGGGGCCAGCTTGGCCCCTAGCTGCCGCTTCCGCACACAGCCATGCCCAGCCCTGCAGGGCATCTCCAGTTCCAGCCAAGAGGCTGGTGGCCTCTCCGGAAGCCTGCCAGCTTGGTCCTCACAGACGGTGGCCTCCAAACACCTACCAGCACCTGTGGGGAATGACGGAGCCTTTGTTTTTAGACATTGACCTGGAGCCTGCAGCTTGGCTTCTCTCTCTCGTTATGTAACCTGCCACCTGGGAAGGGTTCCACGTCTTGCTGTGCTCACCCGAACTTGCCATCGCAGGGGACTGCTCAGGCCCAGGTTCCCTGTGGGCAGGGTGGTGTCACATGGGGGCTCGGCAGTCCGAGTCTGGCTGGAATCCCCACTCTGTGTGGCAGGCTGAGCCTCCCTGGGCCTCAGTTTCCTCAGCTGTAAAATGGAGAAAACACTAGGACCTATTTCCAGGGCTGCTGTGGGAATCAAAGGGAAGGAGGCAGGAGCCGTCTGCTGCAGGCCTGGGGCATAGAGGGGTGTCCATGAAATAAACGATACCACAGTGTCCTTATCGGGGTGTGTGTGTGTGTGTGTGTGTGTGTGTGTGTGTGTGTAGGGGCATTTATTTTAAGGAATTGGCTCAAGTCCCACCCTCCTCCCTGTCGCTGTTGTGGGCTTCCCTCAGGAAAAGGCTCTGGTGGGGAGGTGGTGTTCTGCACCACCCATCTTCTTGCTACCTGTCAGCAAGCAGTTCACCCTGCTGCCACCCCAGGCAAGCTGTGGATTGAGGAACCCTAGTCCCGATCTCCCATGGGTGGTAGAAAGCTAGGCATTTGCATAGACCAGGAGCGGCGGCAGCCTGGCCCAGCTAGAGTGCGGCCTTCGGCAGAATCGTTCAGGTCCTGCTCTGCCCTCTGTGACTGAACAGGAAGCTCAGCTTCTTTGAGCATCAGACTCCTCTGTAAAATGAGGGTGGTGACAGCAGTGCCTCCAGGACAGTGTCTAGAATGAAATGTGAGATTGTAGGTGCTGTGGTTTGAATGTCTGTCCCCTCTGAAATACATGTTGAAACGTAATCCCCAATACAGCCAAGTTCAGAGGTGGGCCTTTAAAAGGTGATTGGGTCAGGCTGGGTGTGATGACTCACTCCTGTAATCCCAGGACTTTGGGAGGCTGTGTCAGGTGGATCACTTAAGGTTGGGAGTTCAAGACCAGCCTGACCAACATGGAGAAAATCTGTCTCTATTAAAAATACAAAATTAGCCGGGCGTGATGGCACATGCTTGTAATCCCAGCTACTTGGGAGCCTGAGGCAGGAGAATCACTTGAATCCAGGAGGTGGAGGTTGCAGTGAGCTGAGTTGGTGCCATTGTATTCAAGCCTGGGTGACAAGAGTGAAACTCCATTTCAAAAAAAAAAAAAAAAAAAGGTGACTGTGTCATGAGGGCTGTGCCATTCCTGTGTTAATGGGTTTACAGAGGAATGAGTTCTCATGGACACTGGGCTGGGGCTTTATTGGAAGCACCTGAGTTCACACTCTCAGCCCCTGTGCTAGGGGATGCTCTGCATCACCTCTGGGCACCACAGAGGGCTCCCACCAGCAAGAAGGCTCCCAGCAACCTTGAACTTCTCAGACTCCATGACTGTAAGAAATCAAATCCTTTGCTTTGTAAACTTCCCAGTTTCAGGTATTCTGTTGTAAGCCACAGAAAATGGACTAAGGCAGTGGGAAAGGGGCTTATCCTAGAGCCTGGAAGACAGTGAGGACCCCAAATAAAAATACACACCGAGGAGTTATCAAGAGCAGCCTGTCCATGAGAGGCCCTGGTCCTTCTTACAGTGGGCTATCTGCCTGACACTTGCATTAACTTCCTTATCAATATAAAATTAAGCTGGAATTAGGTCGGGTGCGGTGGCTCATGCCTGTAATCCCAGCCCTTTGGGAGGCCGCGGCGGGCGGATCACCGAGCTCCAGAGTTCAAGACCAGCCTGGGCAACATGGTGAAACCCCATCTTTACTAAAAATACAAAAATTAGCCAGGCATGGTGGCAGGTGCCTGTAGCCCCAGCTACTCAGGAGGCTGAGACATGAGAATCACTTGAGGTGGAGGTTGCCGTGCACTGAAATCACGACACTGCACTCCAGCCTGGGTGACAGAGCAAGACTCTGTCTCAAATAAATAAATAAAAATTAAATTAAATCAATCTTTTTTTCTATTTCAACATGTGCATTTAGTATGTTCACAGAGTTGTTGCAGCCATTACCACTATTTAATTTCAGAACTTTTCATCATCCCACACGGAAACTCTGTTCCCATGAGCAGTTCCTCCCTGTTCTCTCTTCCCTGGCCACTTTTTGTTTAACCTGTGCTGGCCACTTCCTGTAAGTGAAATCACACACGGTGTGGCTTTGTGTGTGTGGCTTCTTCCTCTTTGCGTGCTATTTTCAGGGCTCATCCATATTGTAGCATGTCTGCGCTTCGTTCCTTCTTACAGCTGAATAGTATTCCATTGCGTGGATGGACCACACCTGATCTGTTCATCCACTGAAGGACATTGGGTTGCTTTCTTTCATTAAGTGCCCAAACATATTTCTACCAGTAGAGTTTTAATGGAAGTATGGCATCCATGTGAAAATTGCCCACGTCATACATGCACCATTAGCTGAATTTGCATAGGTGAACACAGCCATGGAACAGCACCCAGGCTGAGAAATAGAGCATTACCAGCCCCCAGAAGCCTCTTTCATGTCTCCTCCTAGACTGTCCACTCCCCGACAGTAACCATTAATCTGATCATTCATCAGCTTTGAGATTAGGCTGGGCTCGGTAGCTCACGCCTGTGATCCCAACACTTTGGGAAGCTGAGGCAGGCGGACCACTTGAGGTCAGGAGTTTGAGACCAGCCTGGCCAACAGGGTGAAACCATGTCTCTGCCAAAAATACAAAAGTTAGCCAGGGGTGGTGGTGTATGCCTATAATCCTAGCTACTTGCGTGGCTAAGGCAGGAGAATGGCTTGAATTCAGGAGGCAGAGGATGCACTGAGCCAAGTTCGCACCTCTGCACTCCAACCTGGGTGACAGAGTGAAACTTCATCTCAAAAAAAAAAAAAAAAAAAGATTTAAGTCTGAGATTTACATAAGTGAAATGAAACAGCATGTGCTGTCTGTGTGCCTGGCTTCTTTCAGCGACTGCCATATTCGTGCAAGTCACGCATACTGTGGTATGTTGTTTTAGTTCATCCATGTTTATTGCTGCATAATAGTCCCTGGTATTCCACGGTACAAATAGACCAAGTCCGTTTATTCATCTGTATGGGTTGCTCCCAGGTTAGGGCTGTCACCATTCATGCTGCTGTGAATTTTCTCATACGTGTCTCTTGGCGGACAAATGCACTCACACCTGTTGTGTCCTGGGAGTGGGGCCTGAAGTCATGGCTGTACATGGTCAGTTTTCATAGATGTTGCCAGCTCTACAAAGTCCTGCGATTCAAGACCCTCTAGCTGTATCAGAGGGTTCCAGCTGTTCTGCATTCTTGTCTGACATTAACTTTTTTTTTCTGTTTTATTGAAATACAGTTCACATACCGTACAATTCATCCATTTAAAGTACACAGGCCAAAGTGGTGATTAGATTCATGCAGTTGTGCGGCCATCACCACAGACAGTTTCAGAACATTTTCATCACTCCTGAACCCCTACCTGTCAACCCCCAATCCTTCCATCCCCTTAGCGCTCGGGGTTTTCTGTGTCTCTGATTTGGACATTTCACACACATTGAATCAGACAATATTTGTCTTTGGGGTTTGGCTTCTTTTACCCAGCACGGTGTTTTCAAGGTTCATCCACATTGTGGCATGTATAAGGATCCATTCCTTTTCATGAGTGAGTAATATTCCATCATATAGATAGACCACATTTTGTTTAACCATTTATCATATGATGGGCATCTGGGTTGCTTCCGCCTTTTGGCTATTGTGCCTTCTATGAGTATTCATGTGCAAGCTTTTATATGGACAGATGTTTTCCATTTCCTCGGGTAGGTATCCAGCAGAAGTAGGGGGCACGAAATGTAATGACTATAGATTGAACTATTTGAGGAACTGCCAAATGACTTTCCATGGCAGTTGCACTGTATTAACATGCCCACCAGAGCTGTCTCTGTGCCCAAGAAAACATGCCGCTCTTCCACACAGTGCTGAGCTCAGGCAAACCTCGCAGGGCTTGGCATCTTTTTGCTGGGGGCGGGAGGGGACGAGGTAGTGTCTGCTTCAATGATGGGGTCAGCATCTGGGCAGTATCCAGGACACCCTGGCACAAATGCTGTGGCCACGGCAGCGTCTCAAGGTGGCATCCTGCCCAGAGTCCCCAGTGGGACCTGCTGCCCACATCCTCAGACCCCTCACTGTGAACTGTCACCTTCCCACCCAGAGTCCCCAGCGGGACCTGCTACCCACATCCTCGGACCCCTCACTGTGAATTGTCACCTTCCCTTGTTGGCAGGAGTCTCCAGGGAATAAGAATTGGTGTGAACTCCCCATGCGGGGGGAGGTCTCATCATTTCTAGGGAATTTCGCAGAGGCTGCCCAGTGGGCAGTTCCAAGCCCATATGTGGCCAAAGCCCACTCCAGCCAGTTGAGGAAAGCGGACTCAGACAGGCCTTGGTCCTTAGTCCCTTGCAATCCAGAGAGTTCCCTTTGGAGTGGAGAAATCCCCCAGAACAAAAGGAGGGATTCTGGGTCCTGCCTGCAAGCATATGGAAGCTCCTGGGGGCAATGCTCCTTAGATAAACATACAAAGGAGGCCACACAGCCAGCAGCAGTGACAGAGCTTGGTGTCAAACACTGGACGCTGAGGGCAGGATATTCCATGTGGACGCATCAGCACAGTCTCCTGCCCAAAGAGGAGACCCTCAAGGGTAGCTACCTGCTGGCCTTCTGGCCTGAGCCTGCATTCCCTGCTCTAACAAGGCCTGGGAGTTTCAGAGCCTGCCCCTCGCTCCCCAGTGAATTTGGACAAGTCCCTTCCCATCCTGGGTCTCTTCGTGCCCATCAGCAGGGCTCAGGGTACACCTGGTGATGTCCAGAGTTCTCCCTGCCCTGAACTCTCTGAGGAAGCTGGGATGAACCCAGCTCTTTTTGGGCAAAAATCCTCCAGGCTCATTTGCCGGTCAGTGGCTGTCCCTGAGGTCATGTGAGTCCATATTCCAGAGCTCAGGAACACTTGGTGGTGGAGGCCAGCCACCCTGGCCAGAGACCGCCCTGTGTCCGTGGAGCCCTTGGACCTCTCAGTGATGAGGAGGAAAGAGGAGAAGCTGCTGGAAAGTGTCAGGCGTCTTCATTGTGATCGGCGAGAGGGTTTGCACCAAGCACGGAAGCCGGTTCTCCTTCCCTCCTTTATTTGCTCTGCTTCGAGCTCACGGACTGACACCAGGAGTCTGATAAATATTTATTGAATGAATGAAGTCATTCATTCACTTATTGGCTGAAGAAGATTGAAATCTTACAGTCAGAAGCTGCGCCCACAGAGGTAGCGTAAAGCTTGTTTATTAAATGCCGGGTGTGGTGGCTGTGTCCTGCCAGCATGGTCTGGTGTGACCTCCATGGTGCCCTCAGGAGCGGGTGACAATATGGCACCAGGTTCTCACAGCACCTGCGACTGCCTCCCCTGGAAGCTGGGGAAGGGGGTGGGAAAGATGGGCACCGTCATTACTTGAGGGTGACTCCTGCCTAGCGACAGAGGCAAGGCTGTTGGGAACAGTGCTGGCTCAGGCAGGGGGCTGCCTTTTCCTTGTCTGAATGCCATTCACACCCGGCTTCATTTTTCTTCCGAGTCACACTCTTGGGCCTGGACAAGGCCATCTATTACCGGATCTTTAAGCTGCTTTGTGAACCACAGAAGGACGGCTGTGCTTGGTGAGGCCTGTTCTGCCCTAGGGGCCCATTCCGCCCTGTTCTGCCCTGGTGGGGGGCAGACAGGATTTTTTAAATCCAACCAGAGGTGGTGAGCAGATCAGAGCAGGCTCAGCAGAGGGAAGATGGATGAGGCAGGGGCCAGGGGAAGTCCTGGAAGCCCAGATTCAGGTCATTTTTTGGCTAAGACCCACTGTGGGGCTGTTCTGGGCCAGGAAACACTCATGACTTCTCAAGGCCGTTTTAAAGCCTTCAGTTCTTTTTTTCAGTTTTTGAAACGGAGTCTCGCTCTGTCACCCTGGCTGGAGGGCAGTGGCATGGTCTTGGCTTCCTGCAGCCTCCGCCTTCCAGGTTCAAGCGATTCTCCTGCCTCAGCCTCCCAAGTAGCTGGGATTACAGGTGCCCACCACCACACCAGGATACATTTTTTTTTTTTTTTTTTTTTTTTTTTTGTATTTTTAGTAGAGATGGAGTTTTACCATGTTGGCCAGTCTGGTTTTGAATGCCTAACCTCAAGTGATCCACCTGCCTCGGCCTCCCAATGTGCTAGGATTACAGGCATGAGCCACCACGCCCAGCCAATACCTTTAGTTCTATATTTGCAGAAGTTGCATTCTGAGATCTCTCTCTCCAGCAGCTTCCTACCTGACTCAACTCTGATCCTCAAATGGCCTCCAGGCTTCTGGCCTCACCCCCGGCCTCCTACTAGCAATAATCACAACCCCACCAGGGCTCATGGACAGTGGACAGTATATGGGTAAGGCACAGGCTAGAGCATACACAAACTTCCCAGGGAGGCCTGGAGATGACATGCTTGGAAGTTATATTTTTCCAAAAAAGAAGCAAGCTCAAGAGGCTGAGTGTCTGTCTGAGGTCCCATAGGTGCAGGTGGTGGAGCTGGGACTGAATCCAAAGTCTGGTTCCAGAGCTCCACCCTTGATTCTGTTAAAGGTGTAGCCTCAGAGCATGGCCCTGTGGTCTAGGCTGGAGTCTGCCCAATGCTTCTGGGTCCCACCCACACTCCCATCCCCAGGAAGATGCCTCTGAGAAGCTGGGCCACCTGGTTCTCTGCAGTCTCTGTGGCACCTGTCCCCGACCTTCAGCCGGGATCTGCCAGGTTTTAGGACATCTTAAAGGATGTTCACTCAGGTGAGAAACCTGTCGATAACTATGTGTGCCTAGGACCAAATGTCATTGTACACATAAATGTGCACTGCAGTTTTACTCCGTCCATTGTCAGGAATGCAATGATTTTGCTGACGGAAGGGAGACTGCATTGTGTTGAGAACTTTGGTTCAGAACCCAGGTTTTCACACTTCGGAAAACCGCATCACCAGTGGTCAGGCTGAGTGAGGTAGGTGAGTGCCTTAGGTGCCACACTGGGACTGGGTGCCAGCGTTTGCTGTGGGCCATCGTGGCAAGCAGATGAGAGCCCTGTTCTCTCTTCCCCAGGGAGGTGTGGAAAACCTGTTATTTTACATTTATGTTTATTCCTTTCTGATCAGCTGCATATGACGGTTGGGCATTATACGGAGTCGAAGAAGGTATTTGGTAGGTTTCCATGCATTTCATTTCAGGATGACAATGGACATGTGAAATTATTTGCTGTAAAGAAGGAGGTTGGTCTGTTGGGTTGAGCACTACCAGCTGAGCAGATGCACCCTTGGGGCTGCTTGAATGCTTTTTAAATCATTTCTAGCTATGCCACTTGCTCTCTCTCTCTCTCTCTTTTTTTTTTTTTTAAACAGCTATATTGAAGTATAATTAATATATTGAAATCTGGCCAGGTGCAGTGACTCACGCCTGTAATCCTAGCACTTTGGGAGGCCAAGGTGGGTAGATCACTTGAGATCAGGAGTTTGAGAACAGCCTGGCCAACATGATGAAATCCTGTCTCTACAAAAAATAAAAAATTAGCTGGGTGTGATGGCACACACTGTGATCCTAGCTACTCAGGAGGCTGAGGCATGAGAGCTGTTTGAACCTGGGAAGCAGAGGTTGCAGTGAGCCAAGGTCATGCCACTGCACTCCAGCCTGGGACACAGAGCAAGACTCTGTCTTAAGAAAGAATCTGAACATATTTGATGCATACTTTGATGAGTCTGGACATAGGCAAACAGCCCCGAAACCAACACTGGGATCAGGAAAATCAGCACACCCAGCACCTCCAGAGCACTCCCCATGTCCCCTTGATTGTGGTAAGAACATAGTGCGAGATTTGCCCTCAAACAAAGTTTTTTTTTTTTTTTTTTTTTTTTTTGAGATGGAGTCTTGCTCTATTGCCCAGGCTGGAGTGCAGTGGAATGATCTCTGCTCATTGCAACCTTCGCCTCCTGGGTTCAAATGATTCTCCTGCTTTGGCCTCCCGAGTAGCTAGGATTACCAGTGCCCAACACCACACCTGGCTGATTTTTGTACTTTTAGTAGAGACGGGGTTTCACCATGTTGGCCAGCTGGTCTCAAACTCCTGACCTCAGGTGATCCACCCACCTCAGCCTCCCAAAGTGCTGGGATTGCAGGTGTGAGCCACTGTGCCCGACTTATTTTTTTATTTTATTGTATTTTATTTTGAGACAGTGTTTCACTCTGTCACCCAGGCTGGAGTACAGTAGTGCATTCATAGCTCACTGCAGCCTCAAACTCCTGGGCTCAAGCGATCCTCCCTCCTCAGCCTCCCAAGTAGCTGGGACCACAGGTCTGTGCCACTACACTGGGCTAATTTTTATTTTTATTTTTGTAGAGGTGGGGTCTCACTATGTTGCCCAGGCTTGTCTTGAACTCCTGGCCTCAAGTGATCCTCCCACCTCTGTGTGAGACACTGCACCCAGCTCCCTGATGTTTTTATGTAATTTCTTAAAATTAGGATCCAAATATTGTCCATGCCATGCATCCTGCGGTCCTGTTGCTCTTCCCTCCCTGGTCCCTTCCCGTTTCTCCAGCCTACCCCACCCCAAGACAGCAGGGACACCCACTTTCCCTGTGCAAAATGGCCTTCCTGTCTCCCATCTGTGCATCCAATCAAGATTCGAGGAGCACCCACCACGTGCTGAGAACTGGGGCACATTCCTGAGAATGACCCTGGTCCCTGCCATGTGAGCAGTAGAGTGTAGAAGAGGAGAGAGTGGAGAGAAGCATTAGAAAAAGAGTGGCTGATGGCCGCCCGCTGCTGCTGAGAGGCGAGGAGCCTCCCCTGCCTGCTCCTTCCTCCCTACGCTGGTCCCTTCCTCTTGCCCCCAGTGGGCTGCCTGGTTAATTACCGCTGCCTCCCAGCTTCTCCAGCTTCTGCAGCTCCCACACCTCCGACTCCCTACCCTGAGGAAGGAGCCTCCCTGGCCCCCTTCCTGAATGATATTTACATGCCAGTCACACTGGGCTTCAGAAAGCGGGGGACTGTGACAATTTCCTTTTGATCAATGAGTATCAAAGAAACCCATAACCTACGCAGAGTCACCCAGAACCTCTGAGGCAGGATTCGAACCCAGCAGGGCCTCAGGGTCACGCTGTTTTTTCCCCTAGGGTTGAGAGAGCGGAATCCGGGTGGACGCTGGAGTCCCTCCAAGCTTATGAGATGTATCAGGGGTCGGCAAACCACATCCCTTGGGCCAAATCCCACTGCAGCCTGCTTTTGTGAATAGTTTCTTTGGAACACAGCCACACCTGTGCATTGGCATATTACTTACGGCTGTTCTGTTTCTACAATGGCAGAGCCCAGGGGTTGCAACAGAGACCGTTTGTGCAAAAGTCAAAAATCTTCACTATCCAGCCCTTTACAGGAAGAGTTGGCCAAACTCTGTGCTACGTGCTTAGCAGGACAGAGAGAGAGAAACCCGTGGGAGCCTCTCTTCCCCCAAACTAAATTACTTAAGATTTAAATTTAAAGGCACTTTCATGTAGTGGCCTATTCTTGAACTGGCTCTGAAAAGGATTCCCTGTTCTGGAAGGCAGACGGCGTGAGACTGTAGAGGTGAGAGTAAGAATCATAAGGCCCATGTCTGAATTCTAAGGATATACTTCACAATCTGTGTGCATTCCCTGCATGAACTATTTAATTTAAATTTTTAAAAAGAGGAAGAAAATAGCCATCTCCATGGTTTTTCCTTCTCATTGCTCCAATTCCATAACAACAAACCCTCCAGCAAGCCTCAATTTATTCAAATTCCCGAGCCGGGTTTGGAGGGGCGGGAGGCAGAAATCCCGTCCCCCAGATCGGATCGTGCTGTCACCAGAATGGGCTTGATATTTTTTCCAGCGAGTGTCTTGGTTTGCATGAGGACAGACGATGGTGTCACGCCCACGCTGGGCGTGCTGGGGGAGAGGAGTCCGTGGGGAGCTGAGGGACTCCCCACTTCCTTGAAGCCTGAACTCACAAAGAAGCATCAATGAGCCTCTCCCGAGCAACCCAGCTGCCTGCCCACAGCCGGCAGGAATCAGTCCTCGCAGGTGAGTGCTTGAATTTCCCTGGGCTGCCATAACAAACACCACAGCCAGGGGCTTAAGCTACAGGAATCATTCCCTCACTCTGGAGGCCAGAAGGCTGCGATGAAGGTGTGGGTGAGGCTGGTTCCTTCCCAGGGCAGTGAGGGGACACCTGGTCCAGGCCATACTTCTTCCCTCTGTTTCTTCACATCGTCTTACCTCGGGGCATGTCTGTGTCCAAATTTCCCCTTTTTATGAAGATCCTGGTCATACTGGATTACAGCCCACCCTAATGACTTCATTTTAATTCATTACTTATTTATGTCTTGAGATGTAGTCTCGCTCTGTTGCCCAGGCTGGAGCGCAATGGCGCGATCTCGGCTCACTGCAACCTCTGTCCCCCAGGTTCAAGCGATTCTCCAGCCTCAGTCTCCTGAGTAGCTGGGATTACAGGCATGTGCCACCACACCCAGCTAATTTTTGTATTTTTAGTAGATACAGGGTTTCACTGTGTTGGCCAGGCTGGTCTCACACTCCTGACCTCGTGATCCACCTGCCTCTGCTTTCCCAAAGTGCTGGGACCTATGACCTCATTTTAAATTGATCACCTCCCTATCACCAAATAAAGTCACATTCGGAGGTACAGGGGGTTATGACTTGGAGGAGTTCATATGATGGTTTCCCCCATGTCAGGGAGTGCACAGCAGGCTGCTTGGGTGGATGACAGAGGTGGGTACAGAAAGCTTTGGTGGGGCGACCCAGACCGTGAGTGTAAGCAACAGTGTGGGCGATCCTGGCCCCCACCCTCATGACCACAGGACCCCAACTCTTTCTCCAATCCCAGCCTTCTGGACTGGGCGTCACCATGGGCATCTGCAGGGAAGGCAGCCTGGGAGCGGCGGGTGGACCCAGTGATTCATGCTGCCTTCCCCAATACACAACGCGCCCTGGGAGGAAGGGCTGTTGTTGCAGTTCAACCCTGCGAGGAAGCCACTAGCATCTCGCATTCCTGGGTAAGAGCAGGTACCCTCTCCCTCTCATCCACTGAGGAGGTCTTATGACCTCCCAGCTGAATGAGGGGCTCACCCCTCCCACCCCTCAGTGAGGTACCGACTGCACCTGAACGATTCTGTCCTCCACACCCTGGCACCAGCTACCCCTCCTCAGCTTTTAAAGTACTTTAAAAATCGTTTATCAAGAAACAGTACTGATCAGGCCAGGCATAGTGGCCCACGCCTGTATTCTCAGCACTGTGGGAGGCCAAGGCGAGTGGATCACTTGACCCCAGGAGTTGGAGGCCAGCCCGGGCAACCTGGAGAGACCTCATCTCTAAAAAATAAAAAATAATTAGCTGGAATTACAAATTTAAAAATTTGTTCCCAGTGACTTGGGAAGCTGAGGCAGGAGGATGGCTTGAGCCAGGAGGTTTTGGTGAGCTGTGATTGCACCGCTGCACTCCAGCCTGGGCAACAGTAAGATCTTGTCTCAAAAATAGGCTGGATGCAGTGGCTCACGCCTGTAATCCCAGCACTTTGGGAGGCTGAGACAGGTGGATCACTTAAGGGCAGGAGTTTGAGACCAGCCTGGCCAACATGGTGAAACCCCGTCTCTACCAAAAATATTAAAAAATTAGCGAGGAGGCCGGGCGCGGTGGCTCACGCCTGTAATCCAAGCACTTTGGAGGCCAAGGCGGGCAGATCACCTGAGGTCGGGAGTTCAAGACTAGCCTGACCAACCTGGTGAAACCCCGTCTTTAAAAAAAAAAAAATCAGCCAGGTGTGATGGCGGACATCTGTAATCACAGCTACTCGGGAGGCTGAGGCAGGAGAATCACCCGAACCCCCGAGGCAGAGGTTGCAGTGAGCTGAGAGTGAGATCATGCCATTGCTGGATCAAGCGAGACTCAATCTCAAAAAAATAAAATACATAAATAAATAAATAAATACATGAATAACACTAATCAGAATTTCTTTTCTTTTCTTTCTTTCTTCTTTTTTTTTTTGAGACAGAGTCTTGCTCTATTGCCCAGCCTGGAGTGCAGTGGTGTGATCTCGGCTCACTGCAACTTTTGCCTCCTGGGTTCAAGCGATTCTCCTGCCTCAGCCTCCTGAGTAGCTGGGATTACAGGCATGTGCCAGCATGCCCAGTTAATTTTTGTATTTTTAGTAGAGATGGGGTTTCACCATGTTGGTCAGGCTGGAACTCCTGACCTCGTGATCTGCCCGCCTCAGCCTCCCAAAGTACTGGGATTACAGGCATAAGCCACCGTGCCTGGTCAGAATTTCCTGTGTTCCACATTTCACAGACATTTTCACAGAGTGCCTTGAGAAGCCCCGTGAGGAAGGCCATGCAGGGAGAACGCTCAGAGATGGGAAGTCGCCTGTCCAAGGTCACACAGCTGAGACCTAAACGGGGTGCTGAGACCTGAATCCTAGATATCTGCAGGGTTGGCCTGTTGACATCCTTCAACCACATGTGCACAGAGACAGCTGTCAGCAGGGATGCTGCCTGGAAGGAGGACAGCTCGCCTGTAACTTGCTTCAGAAAAGTCAGGGGGAGGTAGAACAGGGGTGTGGAGGAGAGAAGATGGCTTCCAGGTGGAAGCTGGTGATGGGGCCCAGGTAGGCACCCCAGATAGCACCCTAGGTGAGCATGTGGGGTTCATTATGCCCTGCCTTCTTAGATAGGTGCATATTTGTCATTTTCCATAGTAAATGGGTTTTTTTCAATGATCTTGAAGAAGTATATGAGATGCCTTAAATATAAGGCCAAGTTTCCCTCCAGCCCCCAAACATATCCCTTAGCACAGAGGGTGTGGTGGATGTGATGTAGCCAGCACAAGACTGGCCATGCAGGAGAATCACTTAAACCCAGGAGGCAGAGGTTGCAGTGAGCCAAGATTGTGCCATTGAACCTCAGCCCGGGGAACAAGAGGGAAGCTCTGTTTAAAAAAAAAGACGGGCCACTTATCGATCGTTACGGAAGTTCAGTGGTGGGTACGTGGGTGTTTGGTTGTTGTTATTGTTGTTTTGAGATGGAGTCTCGCTCTGTTGCCCAGGCTGGAGTACAATGGCACGATCTCAGCTCACTGCAACCTCCACCTCCCAGGTTCAAGTGATTCTCCTGCATCAGCCTCTCAAATTGCTAGAATTACAGGCACACACTACCATGTTGGGCTAATTTTTGTGTTTTTAGTAGAGATGGGGGTTTCACCATCTTGGCCAGGCTGGTCTCGAACTCCTGGCCTCCAGTGATCCACCCACCTCAGGCTCCCAAAGTGCTGGAATTACAGGCATGAGCCACCATGCCTAGCTGTGGGTGTTTATTACACTATTCACCCTACCCTTTTATGGGCTTGCAAATCTCCAAAATAAAAATGAAATAATTATCAGAACAAACTCTATCAGGTTAAAAGGAAAGTCATCGAATCATTGAGCCATCACAGGTTAGTCTTTTAACGATTCCACTTGGCACAGCCAAGTATTGTTTGGGAAGACACCTCGTTTTGAAACAACCTCAACTGAGAAATTCTTAGAGGAGAAACTGAGGCTCAACTGAGAAATTCTTAGAGGAGAAACTGAGGGAAGCAATAACAAAGGAGGCAAAACAAAACAAAAAAAACCAACGCACAGATTCAGCAGCTCTTCCTGAGGGAGGATCTCCCAAGTGCAGAAGTTGCCTTTTAAACATGTCTTTAAAAAGAAACACTGGGCTGGGCACGGTGGCTCACACCTGCAACCCCAGCACTTTGGGAGGCTGAGGCAGGAGGATCACTTGAGCCCAGGTGTTTGAGACCAGCCTGAGCAATGTAGCAAGATCTTGTCTCTACAAAAAACAAATATAGCTGAGTGTGGTCATGGGCGGCGGCAGTCCTAGCTACTCGGGAGAGTGAGGTGAGAGAATCACTGGAGCCCAGGAGATCAAGGCTACAGGAAACCATGATTGTACCACTGCACTCCAGCCTGGGTGACAGAGTGAGACCCTATCTTGGAAAAAAAAAAAAAAAAAGAAAACAAAAGAAAAGAAAAAAAGAAACATTGGTTGTGAGGAGCAGAACCCAAGCCTACAGGTCAAAAGGGTCGGGTGGGGTGCAGAATAAAACCTGCTGTGATTTTTTTTTTTTTTTTTTTTTTTTTGAGATAGAATCTCACTCTGTCAGCCATACTGGAATGCAGTAGCATGATCTCGGCTCACTGCAGCCTCTGCCTCCCACCTCAGCCTCCCGAGTAGCTGGGACTACAGGTGTGCAACCCCATGCCTAGCTAGTTTATGCATTTGTTTTTATAGAGACGGGGTTTCACCATGTTGGCCAGGCTGGTCTCACAATCCTGAGCTCAAGTGATCCGCTCACCTCAGCTTCCCAAAGTGCTGGGATCACAGGCGTGAGCCCCCGTGCCTGGCAGAGAGTTGTGTCTTGATAAAACGACCCTCAACAGTGCCCTGAGTGGATTAAAATTTCAGAGAACTCACAAGTGAAGAGAAGATGGTGTGTTTTGGAAAACAGAGTTAGAAGATGCAAGAAGTGGTTCTTGAAGATAAGGACACTGATGTTGACGACACAGGTGGTGGAGGTGAGTAAAGGGACTTAAGTGTGAAGCAGAAGAACCACATCTTCCACATTCATGCACTGCATGAGCGTGAGTCAACCGCTGTACCGTCAACCCAGACATTTACGAGACGTGGCGCCATGGGTTTGTTCTTCCTCACACAAATTCTAGTTGGGTGTGTGGGGGTGGTCTTCCACAAGGTGACTCAGGGCCCAGGCCCTTTCCTTGTGGTGGATTCACCATCCCCTAGGCATCAGTGTCTCGGGAGGATTTCTGGCATCCAGCCAGCAGATGGTGAAGACTTGGGAGGGATGGGTGTGGGGAGTTTCCAAGGCCAGGTGTGCCCTCCATTATGTCCCAATCTCACTGGACAGATTGTCATGTGACCGTCCTGACTGCAAGGGAGGCTGGGAAATGGAGACAACCTGTATTGTCAGGAGTAAGAGGAAGCAATTAGATGAACAACTGGCTAGTCTCTACCCCATACTCTATCTTATCTCACTTTTGATTTCAAAATGCATTTCTAATTTAATTAATGAATTTTGTTGCACTCTTGTGATTTTTTCATCCACAATCAAAACATATACATGTTCAAGATGGATAGAAAACATTTAGAGGATCAAGATGGACATTGACCTGTATTTATGTTTCCCTTGTACATAGGACAAGAGTTAGTTCTTGGTTTGGAAAGATGTTTGCACTAGATTCAGTGAAAAAGGCAAATTGAAGAAGAGTTCACAGTTACAGAGTTCCTACTGTCACCCGCACGTCAACAACTCGGGAGGTGAGTGGCTTGGCTGGAGGGTTCAGGGTGGGATCCCCACAGTGTGGCTTCAGCATTTATTGCCTCCTGTGAAAACACAGGAGGTGGAAGATGATTTTATCTTTCTGAGAAAAAATAATGTGTGTAGATGCGTGGCAAAATGTATACAAGGAAACAACTCAAAATATTAATAGTGGCAATGCCTTGAGAATAGAAAGGGGAAAAATGTTAGCAAAATAGTAAATATTTTATTGCCCATACATACAGAAAAGTGCACAAATTGTGAATGTCCAGCTTGATGAATTTTCACAAATGAAACTCCCATGTGTAATCAGCACCCGATTAAGCCATAGAACATTCCAGACCCCCTTCCAGGCCCTCACTCCTCTCCCCAGGGTGGCTAGTCTGGCTCCCAATGCCCCAGGCTAGTTTCCGCGGTTGTGGCCTCTGAGTCATCATGAACTGAGCCTCCCAGGGTCCGGCCTCTTGCGCTCAGACTCACGCTGTGAGAGTCACCCTTGCTGTGTGTGGAGTAGAGACAATTTCAGCTTTTCTTTATGATACTTTGTATTTCTCATTTCTCTAAGGTGGAGATACATTGTTTGTATAAGGAAACAAAGTTTCAAAAATTAAATGGAGATAAAATCCATGTTGATTTCAAAGGAGAATTCTGACAACACAAACCCAGCCCTGTCTTGGTTCCTCTGGTCTGGGAGGAACTGCAAAACATATCATTCTGGCCTCGGCCAGCCTGTCTGTCCACAGCGTCACCGCAGGCGGTCTCCTCTTGGGTCCCATGATCCAACTCCAGCAGGCAGATGAGGCCTGGAGCCAGGCAGGACACAGCCCAACTCAGCTAAATATACGTGCGGGAGGCACCTCCCAGCCTGTGGGTCCCTCCTGGCCCCTTTCTTTCCCACTAAATCCGGACGTACAGGAAACAAAGGCAGCTCCCTTAGAAGAACCAAGGCCAGGTGGGAGGTGCCCTGGAGAGCGGCCAAGCCTGTGAGCTGGGGCAGGGCTGCCTCAGACCAGAGAGCCGGCCCTGCCAGCCACCGGCCATCGAAGGAGGCGTGCAGCTTATGCAGACCTCGGGTGATTTGGGAGCAAGTGTCCCAGCACTTAGCTGAAACGGACAGGGCTGTACGGTCTGGAGGACATATGGGGTCCCCCTTCCTCTCTGAGGCGAGGCTGCAGGCAGGCGTTCTAGAGCCTCCCCGTCTCCCACACCACCCACACCCCATGAGCTTGCAGGAGCCGCCTGCCTCCTGGAGTCCTTCCTCCTGACTGTGGAATGAGCACACGCGCTACATACATGCTGGTGTTCTTGCCTTCCTAGCGTGGGAAGGAGCTAGAACCAAGGGAAAGATGGCAGGCCAGAGCATCCCTCTGCCATGTGGCTGGGGGAAACAGCTTTGCTCACATCTCCAGGATCTGCTTTGGAGGCTCAGGGGGTGGATCCGGAGCCGGCTAGAGGGCTTTGCATCCCAGCCCCACTGGCCACCACCCGTGTGGTCTTAGGAAAACCACTTCGCCTCTGGAGTCTCAGTTTCCTCATCTGTAAAATGGGGATGATTGTAGGACCCAAATTATGGGGTTGTGAGAATTAAGTGCACTAAAAAAAAAGTAAAACTCTTAGAACAATATTTGGCTCATGATAAGCACTTGATAACTATTAGGTGTACAAACTCACACATGCACACATCCACTAATATACATACATGCACACATTCATGAATATACACACATACCAGGACACACATACACATATGTACACAGCCATGCATACAGGGACAATACACATGTACAAGCCATGCACACAGGGACAATACACATATGTACACAGCCATGCACACAGGGACAATACACACACGTATATATGCATGTATGCACATGCAAGCACAAGACACATGCACATTACACATATACACACACATACACATATGCACATTACACATATACACACACATACACATATACAGACACACAGAGACACACTGACACACACACATATGTATGCGAGTCACCTAGAATCTGGACCAAGGCCACCAGGGTCCAGTGGGGCCCACCCTCAGGCGCCAGCCCTCCACTTGCAGGACTCCCAGAGAGTGCCCACCTGATGTGTCACAGCCTGGACACCTCACCTGCCTCCTGCAGCCCCCACCCGACTGAATCTTCATAGGCTGCAGCATAGCCTGGTGCAGCCCGAGAGAATGAGCATCACGCCATGCCTGGGGCAGTGACCTTGGGAAGGCCTCCCACTTGTTATTCATTCTCCTTATAAATTATTATTCATTCTGACTAATGGCAAAGTTTTTCCTCCCTTGGGCCAGAGGCTGACCCTGCTGTTTTAGATTGGGTTCCCTGTGGAGCAGATTCCCTGGGAACTGGGATCTGAGTAGAAAGAGTCTGTCGGGAGGGATCCAGACCGGCTGCAGCAGCGAGCAGCAGGGGCTCGGTCTTGCTGTTGAGGGGCCTGGGGCGGTAGTTGTAGACACACCGCAAACCTTGACTCCCCGTTTGCTGTTGGAGGGCAGCTCCTGGGGTGTAAACTCCCAACAGTTCCAGCCTACCCTGTGCCCTGGATTCTGGCGTGGCCCTCCCTTCTAGATTCATGGGTGCCATCTCTGCACACCTGTTAGCTCATACCTGGTCTTCTATTCACATGTGAACAGATACTCACGGCAGGCCTTCATGTGCCAGACCACAGTTCAGGGCAGCAAGGCACACATCCCTGCCTGCAGGAGGCTTACCCCCTTCATCCGGAAGGTTCTACAAAGCCAAGGAGGATAGGAAAGTGTGGGGAAAGGATGAGAAGGAGGTGCACAAAGGCCAGGCAGCGCTGAGATCTGACGGACTGGTAAGAATTGGGTGGGGGGCGGGGTAGTTCCTCAAAGGCATATGGAGAATCATCCTATGACCTAGCAATTCTGCTCCTAGGTGTCTGCTCAAGAGAATTCAAACAGGCGCTCAGACAGATACCGTGGCAGCATTATCCACAATAGCCAGAGGCTGGACACTACCAAGGGTCTGTCACGGATGAGCAGATAAACACAGCGTAGTCCATGCATCCAATGTGGTGTTACTTGGCCACGAAAAGGTAAGAGGTTCTGAGTCCCACCACAGCCTGGCCTGGAAACCATGACGCAATCATAAATATGATGGCATATTGTGATTCCATGTATGTGAAATGTCGGCAGTAGGCAAATCCATAAACACATGCAGTTCACGAGTGGTTGCCAGGGGTTGGGGCAGAAGTCAGGAGGGGGTGTGAGAGTGGCTGCTAACGGAGACGGGGATTCTGTTTTAGAGTGATGGGAGTGCTCTGGGTCTAGATGGATGGTGCTGCTGGTAGCAACAACTCTGTGAATGTACCAAATGCCACCGTATTGTCCAGGTTAAAACAGGCAGGGTGGCATGGTGGCACACACCTATAGTCCCAGCTACTTGGGAGGCCAAGGCAGGAGGATCGCTTGAAGCTAGGGGGCTGGAAGCTGCAGTGAGCTGTGACCTCACTGCACTCCAGCCTGGGTGACAGAGTGAGATGTCGTCTCTAAAATTAAAAAATAAAATCAAATAAATAAAATGGTTAAAATGATAAATTTTGTGATGTGAATTTTGCCTAAATGAAAAGAGTTAGCAGGGAGCAGGGGGGATTCCAGGCCGAGGGATGAGCCTCGCTAGGGCCTTGGGGACAGAGGCACGGCTCAGTGTGTGTTGGAAATAGATGCTGGAAACAGATGCTTGGTGCCACAAAGAAAAATGAGCACTGAGACAAAGGATTTTTCAGCAACGTAATTTTTACTTCCTGGACTGCAGGAAGGGTACTCTCACTAGCCATCATGCCACGAGAGTACAATGAACAAAGGAAAACAAACAAAATTATCCCTTACACATTTGGGGTTGTCCTTACTGCTGTGTCTGATCTCCGTTGGCTGGAGTCAGACCTCACTATCTAAACTAAAACCCGATTGGCTAACAACTTAAAACTTTTCTAAACAGGTAAAAGCAATGGAGAGCTGGGATATGCCTGTGAGCACATCCAGCACAGATATCTTGGTTAAAGTACAAGGACATAGAATGTACTACGTGCTTGTAAGCGTGGCACATCTAACAGCTACATAGGACAGGGCTTAACAAAGTTATTAGCACACTTGTTCTTTAACAAGAAAGGAAACTTTAAAAATAAACTTTTCTACTTCCCACAGCCTGGCTCCCAGAGAAGCAGCAAGGCCTTGTACAGAGAGCAGGAGGGGTGCAAGAGGGAGCCTCCCTGGCCAGTCCCCAAGCTCGTCTAAACCACAGCCTGAGATCCGGCACGCCCTATGCACTGTCTGCTTCCTGTCCTGGAATCTCTGTCATCTGAAGGTAGGTAGATGACTGATCCTACTTCACAGATGAGAGGAGGGAGGCCTGAGGCTCAGGGAGGAGGGTAGTGGGTAGGGATAGGAAACTCATGTCTGTCTGACTCCCAAGCCCCTCAGCACGGTGCAGGGAGTTCCAAAACCCTCCTGTGGCGAGGGCTGCTGGGTTTGGTGTCATCAGGTTAGACTCCAGAAGAAAGCTCCACTGAGGGCAGGCTCCCTGCAAAGCAAACCGGGGCTGTCTCTGCAGATTCCAGAGTCAAGGCAGTGAGGGAATTGGCAGAGGACTAGAGAGAGGGCTGCCTGCCCGGAAGAGGGAAGGGGGATTGCGAGAGGGAGGCTCTCACTATCACCATGTCCCTCTGCACATGGACGTGCTGAGGTTGGCCCTGGCATGGGCTCAGCTCAGCACACTGTGACAGGGTTCACGTTCGTGGCTGCCGCCTCAGGCCCAGGGTGTGGGTTGTCACATGCCCTCTGATGCCAGGACATGATGGGGAAGAGGTGCCGGATCTCAGGGTGGTGGAACATGCTGGGCCCAAGTTCCTCTGTGTCCCCTCGCCCAGCCTCCTTGTGCTGAACAGGTTCCTCACTTATCTGCTGCTGCCTAACACTCCCCCAGCCTCAGGGCTGAAGACAACGCGCATTTGCCATCTCATGGTTTTTGTGGGTTGCGGAACATGGGGCTGCCTGGCTGAGCGGTGCCGGCTGAGGGATCTCACGTGCTCAGAGTCAAGGCATTGGCCCAGGCTGGGGTCACGGTGGCTTCAAACGGGGCTGCAGGACCCACTTCCAAGTCGCTGGCCAACCTCAGGCCTCCGCTGGCTGTTTGTGGGAAGCTGCTGTCTCCTGCTAGCTGGGACCCCGTAGGGCAGGCAGATCACAGCACAGCAGCGCTTTCCACAGAGAGGGAGAGACGCTGCGCAGGCCACAGTCTTTTTGTGACCTCATCTCAGGAGTGACATTGCTCCACGTCTGCTGTGATCTCCTGTTAGAGTCCAGCCTGCCATCAGGGGCAGGAGAATTGAGCTCTCCTTTTGGTTGATCAGCGTTGACTCAAGCAGCTCTCATCATTCACCTGCAATGTGGCGCAGGCCGCTCCTCCACCTGCAGCTACGCCACAGCTCACACGCCATCCTCCTTCCTCCTGGCAGACGATTTGTTTCACTTTTCCCTTGCAGTCCTTGTTTTTAGAGGAAGGGTGCTGAGGAGCAGAGTGCCCAGGAATCTATCTTTAAAACCAGCACCACCGGTGTGCTCAGCGAGGGGGTTTGTAGTTTCACCGAGGCTCTGTGAGCTGCTGTGTAAACTCTGCCCAACAATGTGGCAAGAATGGGAGATTTGGGCCAGGCGCGGCGGCTCATGTCTGTAATCCCAGCACTTTGGGAGGCCGAGGCAGGCGGATCATGAGGTCAGGTGATCGAGACCATCCTGGCCAACATGGTGAAATGCCATCTCTAGTTAAAATACAAAAATTGGCTGGGTGTGTGTGTGCCTGTGAGCCTGTAATGCCAGTGGCATGTGCCTGTAGTCCCAGCTACTTGGGAGGCTGAGGCAGGAGAATCGCTTGAACCAGGGATTCAGAGATTGCAGTTAGCCGAGATCACACCACCCCACTCCAGCCTGGTGGCAGAGTGAGACTCCATCCCAAAAAAAAAAAAAAAAAAA
>PVKV010004740.1:0-123887 GCA_004027835.1 Alouatta palliata
AAAAACGATGAGTTCGCATCCTTTGTGGGGACATGGATGAACCTGGAAACCATCATTCTCAGCAAACTGACACAAGAACAGAAAATCAAACACCACATATTCTCACTCATAGGCAGGTGTTGAACAATGAGAACACATGGACACAGAGAGGGGAGCATCTCACACGGGGATCATTTGGGGGGAAAAAGGGGAGGGACAGTGGGGGGTGGGGAGTTGGGGAGGGATAGCATAGGGAGAAATACCAGATATAGGTGATGGGGAGGAAGGCAGCAAATCACACTGCCATGTGTGTACCTATGTAACAATCTTGCATGTTCTTCACATGTACCCCCAAACTGAAAATGCAATAAAAACTATATAAAAAAATTTGCATTTCTCTGATGATTAATAATGTTGAGCATTTTCTCATGTGTTTGTTGGCCACTTGTATTTTTTTCTTTGAGAAATGCCTATTTATGTTCTTTGCCCTGCTTTAAATGGAGACGTTTGTTTTATTTTGTTTTTTTCTTGTTGAGTTCTTGATTTTCTTGTATATTCTGGATATTCGTCCTTTGTCAATGGAATAATTTGCAAAAATTTTCTCCCATTCCATAGGTTGTCTGTTTACTCTGTGGATTGTCTATTTTGCTGGGCAAAGGCATTTTGGTTTAATTAAGTCCCATTTGTCTATTTTTGTTTTTGTTTCATTGGTTTTGAGTTCTTCTTCATATATGGTTTGCCTTGGTCAATGCTCTGAAAAGTTTTCTCTAGATTTTCTTCCAGGACTTTTGCAGTCCCATGTTTTTCATTTAAGTCTTTAATCCATCTTCAGTTGATTTTTGTATATGGTGAAAGATAAGGGTCCAGTTTCATTCTTCTGCACATGGCTAGCCAATTTTCCTGGCATCATTTATTGAATAAGGTGTCCTTTCCCAAGTTTTTATTTTTATCAACTTTGTTGAAGCACAGTTGGTTTTAGTATGTGGCTTTATTTCTGGGTTCTCTATTTTATTCTCTTTACCTATGTGTCTATTTATGTTCCAGTGCCATGCTGTTTTAATTACTATAGCCTTGTAGTTTATCTTCAAGTCATGCAGTTTGATACCTCTTGATTTGTTCTTTTCAGCAAGAATTACCTTAAGTAATTTTTGTTGTTCTTGTTCTATATGAATTTCAGGATTGTATTTTTCTAATTCTATTAAAAATGATTTTGGTAATTTGATAGGGAAAACATTGAATCTGTAGGTCGCTTTGGGCAGTATGCTCATTTTAACAATATTGATGTTCCAATCTGTGAACATATCCTATGTTTTAATCGTCTACAATTTATTTTATCAGTGTTTTAAACTTCTCTTTGTAGTTATCTTTTACTTCCTTTGTAAATATATTCCTAGGTATTGCATTTATTTGTGGTTATTATAAATAGAATTGAGTTATTGATTTGGTTTTCAGCACGGACATTATTGGTTTATAGAAATGCTACTGTTTTGCACATTGATCTTGTATTTTGAAACTTTAGTCAATCTGCTTATTAAGTTTAGGAGTGTTTTGGGTGAGTCTTGGGGTTTTCTAGAAAGACAATCATCATCAGAAAGAGATAATTTGATTTACTCTTTCCCCATTTTGAAGATATTTTATTTCATTTTCTTGACTAATTACTGTGGTTAGGACTTCCAATATTATGTTGAGTAGGAGTGGTGAGATTGGACATTCTTGTCTTCTTCCAGTTCTTAGTTGGAATGTTTTTAACTTTTCCCCATTCAGAATAATCCTGGCTGTGATTTAGTTATAGATGGCTCTTATTATTTTGAGGTATGTTCTTTTAATGTCTAGTGTGTTCAGGGTTTTTATGATGAAGGGATATATTTTCTCAAATGCTTGTTCTGCATCTGTTGAGATGGTGAATTACATTTATTGATTTGCAGATGTTGAATCATCCTTGCATCCCTAGAATAAAACCGACTTGATTGTGATGAATTAACTTTTTTGATGTGCTGTTGGAATCTGTTTGCTAGTATTTTGTTGAGGACTTTTGAATCCATGTTATCAGAGATATTGGCTTGTAGTTTTCTTTTTTGTTTTGTCCTTACTGATTTTGGTATCAGTATGATACTGGTAATACTGGTTACATAGAATGTGTTAGAAAGAAATCCCTTTTCCTCAATTTCTGGGAATAGTTTCAGTAAGATTGTTACCAGCTCTTCTTTTTATGTCTGGTAAAATTTGGCTGGGAATCTGTCTGATACCAGGATTTGTGTTTTGTCGAAAAAAATTTTATTACTGATTCAGTTTTTTTTATTTGTTATTAGCATGTATATGATTTTTATTTCTTCCTGGTTTGATCTTGGGGATTTGTATGTTTCCAGGAATTTATACATTTTCTACAGGTTTTCTAGTTCTAGCACATAGTGGCATTCATAGTAGTCTCTGATAATCTTTTGTATTTGTGTGGTATCAGTTGCAATGCCCACTTTCTTATTTCTGATTGTATTTATTTGAATCTTGCCTCATTTTATCTTGGTTAATCTAATTATCTGTCTGTCAATTTTGTTTATCCTTAAAAAGAAACCACAAATTTTTCTTTTGTTAATTTTTGGTATCTTTTTTTTTTTTTTTTTTTTTTTGTCTCCATCTCATTTACTTTTGGTCTCATCTTCATTACTTCTTTTCTTCTGGTAGCTTCAAGTTCGCATTGTTCTTGTTTTTCTGGTTTCTTGAAGTTTGATGTTAGGTTGTTAATTTGGGACTGTTCTATTGTGGACATTTAATGGTATAAACTTTTAACACTTTTTTTTTACTGTATCACAAAGTTTTGATATATTGTATCCCTATTTTCATCATTTTGATTTCTTTTTATTTGTACCTTTAATTTTGTCATTTACTCAAAAGTCATTCAGAAACAAGTTGTTCAGCTTCCATGTACCTGTGTAGCTTTTAGAGTTCCTGTTGGTGGTGTTTTTTAATTTTGTTACACTGTGGTCCAAGAAAATACTTAATATGATTTTGACTTCAAAATATTTAATAATTTTTGCCTTATGGTCAAGCATATGGTCAATTTTGGAGAATATTCTATGTGGAGGTGAGAAGAGAATATACTCTACTGTCATTGGATAGAAAGCTTTATAAATGCTTTCATTTGGTCTATACTTCAGTTTAAGTTTAGAGTTTCTTAGTCGCTTTTCTGGTTTGATGATCTGTCTAGTTGTTTAAATGGGGGTGATTTTAAGTCTCTCATTATTCCTCTATTGCTATCCGTATTTTTTTAGGTTAAGTAGTAATTGTTTTATGAATCTCGGTGCTCCAGTATTTGGTGTATATATATTTAAGATGATTAATTCTTCTTGATGTACTGAAGCTTTTATCATTAATAATAAAAGGCCCTTCTTCTTCTTCTTTTTAATTGTTGTTGGTTTAAGGTCTGTTTTATCTGATATGGGAATGGCTGCTTCTGCTCACTTTTGTTTACCATTTGCATGATGTATCTTTATTCACCCATTTAATTTAAGTCCGTAGTTGTATTTAGCCAGCAGGTGTGTCTCTTTTAGGCAACAGACTTTTTTTTTTTTTTAAATCGTGTTTGTCAGTCTGTATCTTTTAATTGGTGTATTTAGGGCATTTATATTCAAGGTTAATATTAATATGTGAGATTTTGATATTGTCATATTGTTGTTAGCTAGTTGCCTTGGGGTTTTAATCGTGTAATTGTTTCACAGGATACACAAACTTTGTACTTATGTGTCCTTTTATAATGATGAGTGTTGTCAATTCATCTCCATGTTTAGAACTCCTTTGAGCTTTTCTTAAAGGAACAGTCTAGTGGAAATAAATTTCCTTAGTGATAGTTTCTCTGGAAAATACTATTTCTCCCTTATTTTTGAAGCTTAGTTTGGCAGAATATATAATTTTCAGCTGGCGTTTCTTTGCTTTAAGGATGTGAAAAATAGGCCCAAATCTTTTCTGGATTGTAGGATTTCTGCTGAAAAGTTTGCTGTCAGTCTGATGAGATTACACACCTCTTTTGCCACTCTTACAATTTTTTTTCAAGCTGACTTTGGATAGCTTGATAACGTTGACAGAGTTTTGTTCTTGTTGCCCAGCGTATCTAGATGTCTAAATCTCAATGTTTTCTTCTTTCCTGAAATAAGTTTTCCATACTTTTTATTTTTTATCTTTCCCTAGAATACCTACAACTTGTAGATTTGGGAGTTTTACATAATTCCATATTTTTCAAAGGCTTTATCTTTTTTAAATTCATTGTTCTTTATTTCTGTCTGACTGAGCTAATTCAAATGAACTCTGTAATGAGTTCATCTGTAAAAAGCTCTGTAATGCTTTTTTATATTTGGTTTCACCTATTGTTAAGTTTTTAACTGTATTTTGTAACTCTTACTTTTTTAATTTCCAGATATTCTGGGTATTTCTCCTTGATATTTTTATCTTCTTTCATGTCCTGAATTGTTTTCCTGATGTCTTTGTGTTGGTTTCAGCTTTTTCTCACATCACATTGAGTTTCTTTAAAATCCATACATAGAATATTTGATCTAGTATTTCAAAGATTTTCTTTTGGTTAGAATTTGTTGCTAAAAAGGGAGTGTTCTACTTTGAGGATGTAGTAACACTCTTATTTTATATTTTCAGAGTTGTTACTCTGGTTCTTTCTCATTTGGATAGGCTATTTCTCTTACTTACATTTTGATTTTGATTTTTTTTTTGTTTAGGTGGCAATATTTCTACTCTTGAGGAGGTGTCTAAAATTTGTGATGTGTAGAGTCCTTTGGCTTTGGTTCTGAATGTTTTACGTGGCAAAGAGTCTGTGTAAGTTCCTTGGTTATAAGTAGCCTATATATAGTGGCTTTCTCAAATATTAGCTGTATTAGTGGTGGGCTGGGCCTGTCAGCAGACCCACTGCCTCCTATGTAGCTTGGGTGTCAGAGCTCTCAGGGTATCTGACCTTATTCCCTAATGCAAAAGCCCATAATCCAATATGTCAGAATAAAATAGGTATTAACATCTTAAAAATATTAAATCTTCCACTGAATGAACATGGGGCATTATTTTATTTACTTATGTCTTTATTAAATTTTTTTGTAAAAAACTTTTGTAATTTTTAGTATATGTGTCTTTTACCTCTTTGATTCATTTTATTCTTAAATATTTCATTCTTTTGATGATATTGTTTTGGGAATTGCTTTATCATTTTTAAATGTTTATTATTAGTGTATAGAAATGAAACTGATATATGTGTGTTCATTTTCTATCTTGTGAATTTGCTGAATTTGTTTATTAGTTATAACAGCTTTTGGTGGAATATTGATGGTTTTCTATACAGAATATCATATCACCTGAAAACAAATTTTCACTTTGCAGTTTCCAATTTGGATGGCTTTTATTTCTTTTTCTTATTTTATACTGGTGGTTAGGATGTTTAGTACTATATTGAATATAAATGGCAAAAGTAAGTATCCTTTTCTTATTTCTGATTTTAGAGAAAACGTTTCCAGTCTTTCACCATGTTGCAAAAAGACAAACAGAAAACTGGGACCAATATCCCCAATGAATATTGATGAACAAACAATTCTTACCAAAATACAAGTGAACAGTATCCAACAATACATGAAAGGAATCATACACCATATTCAAGTAAGATTTATCCCTGGGATGTAAGAATAATTTGGTCCATGCAATTCAATGAATGTGATATGTCACATTAAGAGAATTAAAGATAAAAATAATCTATCATATCAATAGACACAGCAAAAGAATTTGACAAAATGCAACATCATTTTGTGATAAAATCTCTCAATAAATTAGGTATTAATGTAATGTACCACAACATAATAAAAGCCATATATGACAAGCACACAGGTAACATCATACTCAGTGATGAAAAGCTGAACATTTTTCTTTAAGATTAGAAACAAGACATGGATGCCCACTTCACAACTTGTATTAGCATAGTATTGGTAGTCCTAGCCAGTGCAATTAGGAATGGGACTGCTGGGTCACATGGACAGTATGTGCTTAACTTTCCAAGAAACTGCCTGATAGTTTCTCTGATATGGTTTTAGAAGTTTCATTTATTGTAAGAACATACTTTATATAATCCAATTTCATGCCATTGTAAAGCAGTTTATTACTTCTTTACAGTGGCATAAAATTGGAGTATATAAGGTATGGAGTATATCAAATTTAAAGACCTTTCTAAATACAATTTTAAAATGAACTACACTCCTACTTTTAGCTGCTTTTCTATTTTCTACCGACAGTGATAGCTCTTTTTTCTAAGCCTCTGCCAAAGTCTTTGGGCCAAAGAGTGTCCATTAAACAAAAAGTAGATTTGAATGTTTCTGTTGCCTTGAATACTGATGTATACCATGTCTACTTTAAAAAAAAAAACTAGTATCACAAGGCTAATATGGCTGAATAGGAATAGCTCCGGAGCACTGTTTCCAGTCAGAATGACACAGAAGGTGAACAATCTCTGCATTTCGAACCAAGGTACCAGGTTCATTTCAAAGGGACTGGTAGGACAGTGGGTGTAGCCCAAGGAGGGCAAACTGAGGCAGGGCAGAGTGCTGCCCCACCCTGGAGGTGCAACTGTACAGAGGATTGGGGACTCTTCCCCTCTGGTACTCCTATTCAGGTACTGTGCTTCTCCCATGACCTTTGCAACCCACAGACAAGGAGACCCCACTGGGCTGAAAAGCACCACAAGTTACTAGCACAGATCTGAGCAGAATCTCCATCTGTCACCGTGGGTTACCAGCACAGGTCAGGGTGGACGTTTTGGACTAGTGCCGAGAGCACCTGCAGGATGAAACTCCAGGCTCCCCAGAAGAGGGAGAGCTGAAAGCAGGGAGACAGGTGATATGGTTTGGCGGGTCCCACCCCTACAAAGACCAGCAAACTGAAGCCCTCTCACTTGAGAGTTTTGCAGCCAGCACATTAGTTCAAGCTCGAACCGGGACGATCAAGCTCGGTGGGGGGAAGAGTGTCCACCATAGCTGATCTTACCTGTGTAAACAAAAGCCAGAGGAAGGTTACACAGCAGCTGGACTGAGCCTGTGGCACCCCAACAGTGGCACTGCAGGCAGACAAGGGACAGACAGTCTCCTCTAGTGACTCCCAGACCACTGCATAACTAAAAAGGTGCCACACACAGGAGAGCTCTGGCTGACAACTGGCGGGTACCCTTCTGGGACAAAACTACCAAAGGAAATATCAGGCAGCAATACTGGCTCTTCTACAGGCCTCTCGGGTGATTCCCAACCAAGCAAGGTCTAGACTGGACCTCCAGCAGTCCTAAAGCAGAGAAGCCTGACTATTAGAAGAAACACCAAAAAAAAAAAAAAAAAAAAAAAAAAAAGAAATAGTTTCAACATCAACAAAAAGGATGTCCACTCAGAGACCCCATCCAATATCACCAACTTCAATGATCAAAGGTAGATAAACCCACAAAGATGGGAAGAAGGATGAAATAATCAGAGACCAGAATGCCTCTCCTCCTCCAAGGGATCACAACTCCTCACGAACAAGAGAAAATAAACAAGGTAGAGAATGAGTTCGATGAATTGACAGAAGCAGGCTTCGGACCGTAGGTAATAACAAACTTCTCTGAGCTAAAGGAACTTGTTCTAACTCATTGCAAAGAAACTAAAAACCTTGAAAAAAGGTGACACAAAATTGTAACTTGAATAACCAGCTTAGAGAAGAATGTAAACGACTTGATGGAGCTGAAAAACACAACACGAGAATTTCGTGAAGCATACACAAATTTCAATAGCTCAATTGATCAAGCAAAGCAAAGGATATCAGAGATTGAAGATCAACTCTGTGAAATAAAATGAGAAGGCAACATTAGAGAGAAAAGAGTAAAAAGAAATAAAGCCTCCAAGAAATATGGGATTATATGAAAAGACCTAAACTACTCTCAATTGGTGTACCTGAATGTGACAGGGGAAATGAACCCAAGCTGGAAAATGCTCTTCAGATTACTATTCAGGAGAACTTCCCCAACCTAGCAAGGCAGGCCAACATTCAAATCCAGGAAATACAGAGAACACTACAAAGATACTCCTCAAAAAGAGCAACCTCAAGGCACATAATCATCAGATTCACCAGGGTTGAAATGAAGTAAAAAACTGCTAAGGGCAGTCAGAGAGAAAGGTTGAGTCACCCACAAAGAGAAGCCCATCAGGCTCACAGCAGATCTCTTGGTAGAAACCCAACAAGCCAGAAGAGAGTGGGGGCCAGTATTCAACATCCTTAAAGAAAAGAATTTTCAACCCAGGATCTCATATCCAGCCAAACTAAGCTTCATAAGTGAAGGATAAATAAAATCCTTTATGGTCAAGCAATTGCTGAAAGATTTCATCACCACAACACCTACCTTACAAGAGCTCCTGAAAGAAGCACTAAACATGGGAAGAACCACTACCAACCACTGCAAAAATGCACCAAATGGGAAAGATCAATGACACAATGAAGAAACTGCATCAACTAATGGACAAAACAACCAGCCAGTAACAAAATGGGAAGATCAAACTCACACACAACAATATTAATCTTAAATGTAAATGGCCTAAGTGCACCAATCAAAAGACATAGACTGGCAACTGGTTAAAAATCAAGGTACATCACTGTGCTGTATTCAGGAGACCTATCTCATGTGCAAAGACATGCATAGACTCAAAATAAAGGTATGGAAGAAGATTTACCAAGCACATGGAGTGCAAAAAAAAAAAAAAAAAAAAAAAGCAGGGGTTGCAATCCTAGTCTCTGATAAAAGGGACTTCAAACCAACAAAGATCAAAAGACACAAGGGCATTACATAATGGTAAAAGGATCAATGCAACAAGAAGAGCTAACTATCCAAAATATATATGCAACAAATACAAGAACACCAAGATACATAAAGCAACTTCTTAATGACCTACAAAGAGACTTACACTCCCACACAATAATAGCGGAAAACGTTAACACTCCACTGTCAATACTAGACAGATCAACAAGACAGAAAATTAACAAGGATATCCAGGACTTGAACGCAGATCTAGACCAAGTGGACCTAATTGACATCTAAAAAACTCTCCACCTTAAATCCACAGAATGTACATTCTTCTGTTGTCTCCAGATTTTTAAATGATCACCATTCTAACTGGTACAAGATAGTATCTCAGTGTGATTTTGATTTGCATTTCTCTAATGACCAGTGATGTTGAGCATTTTTTCATATGTTTGTTGGCATCATAGATGTCTTCTTTTGTAAAGTGTCTGTTCACTTCCTTTGCCCATTTTTGAATTGCCTTTTTTTTTCCCCCCTGTAAATCTGTTTTAGTTCTTTGTAGATTCTGGATATTAGCCCTTTGTCAGATGGGTAGATTGCAAATTTTTTTTTCCATTCTGCTGGTTGCTGGTTCCCTCTAATGATAGTTTCTTTTGCTGTAAAGAAGCTCTGGAGTTTAATTAGATCTCATTTGTCTATTTTGGCTTGTGTTGCCATTGCTTTTGGTGTTTTAGTCATGAAATCCTTGCCTATGCCTATGTACTGAATGGTTTTGCCTAGGTTTTCTTCCAGGGTTTTTATGGTGTTAGGTCTTATGTTTAGATCTTTAATCCATCTGTAGTTAATTTTAGTGTAAGCTGTCAGGAAGAGATCCAGTTTCTGCTTTCTTCACATGGCCAGCCAATTTTCCTAACACCATTTATTGAACAGGGAATCCTTTCCCCATTGCTTGTTTTTGTCAGGTTTGTCAAAGATCAGATGATTGTAGATGTGTGGTGTTGCTTCTGAGTCCTCTGTTCTGTTCCGTTGGTCTATGTCTCTGTTTTGGTACCAATACCATGCTGTTTTGATTACTGTAGCCTTGTAGTATAGTTTGAAGTCAAGCAGTGTGATGTCTCCAGCTTTCTTCTTTATACTTAGGATTGTTTTGGCTATGTGGGCTGTCTTTGGTTCCATATGAAGTTTGAAGTGTTTTTTCCAGTTCTGTGAAGAACGTCATTGGTAGCTTGTTGGGGACAGCATTGAATCTGTAAATTACTTTGGTCAGTATGGCCATTTTCACGATATTGATTCTTCCTAACCATGAGCATGCAATGTGTTTCTATCTGTTTGTGTCCTCTTATTTCCTTGAGCAGTGATTTGTAGTTCTCCTTGAAGAGGTCCTTTACATCCTTTGTTAGTTGTATTCCTAGGTATTTTACTCTCTTTGTAGCAATTGTGATTGGGAGTTTGCTTTTGATTTGGCTCTCTGTTTGTCTCTTATTGGTGCATAGGAATATTTGTAATTTCTGCACACTGATTTTGTATCCTGAGACTGCTGAAGTTGCTTATCAGTTTCAGGAGATTTTGGGCTGAGATGATGAGGTCTTCTAGATATACAATCATGTCATCTGCAAATAGAGACAATTTGACTTCTTCCTTTCCTAACTGAATATCTTTCATTTCTTTTTCTTGCCTGATTTCTCTGGCTAGAATTTCCTATTGAATAGGAGTGATGAGAGAGGGCATCCTTGTCTTGTGTCAGATTTCCAAGGAAATGATTCCAGTTTTTGCTCATTCAGTATGTTATTGGCTGTAGGTTTGTTGTAAATAACTTTTATTATTTTGAGATACATTCCATCAATATCTAATTTGTTGAGAGTTTTTAGAAAAAAGGGCATTGAATTTTGTTGAGGGTCTTCTCTGCATCTATTGAAATAATCATGTCCTTTTTGTCTTTGGTTCTGCTTATGTGATGACTTACATTTATAAGCTTGTGTATGCCGAATAAGCTTTGCATCCCTGAGATGAAGCCTACTTGAGCATGATGGATAAGCTTTTTGGTGTGCTGTTGCAATCAGTTTGCCAGTATTTTATTGAAAATTTTGCATCTATGTTCATCATGGATATTGGCCTGAAGTTTTCTATTTTTGTTGAGTGTCTGCCAAGTTTTGGTATCAGGATGATTCTGGTCTCATAAAATAATTTGGGAAGGATTCCTTCTTTTTATATTGTTTGGAATAGTTTAGGAAGGAGTGGTACCAGCTCCTCTTTGTATGTCTGGTAGAATTCTGCTGTGAATCCACCTGGACCTGGCCTTTTTTTTTTTGGTTGTTAGGCTATTAATCGCTGCCTCACATTCAGCCCTTGTTTTTGGTCTATTCAGGGTTTCAACTTCCTCCTTGTTTAGGCTTGGGAGGGTGTAAGTGTCCAGGAATTTATCTATTTCTTCCAGATTTACTGGTTCGTGTGCATAGAGTTGTTTGTAGTAATTTCTGATGTTAGTTTGTTTTTCTGTGGAATTGATGGTGATATCCCCTTATCGTTTTTTATTGCATCTATTTGATTCTTCTCTCTTTTTATTTTTATTAATCTGCCTGGTGGTCTATTTTGTTGATCTTTTCAAAAAAAACAGCTCCTGGATTTATTAATTTTTGAAGATTTTTTTGTGTGTCTCTATCTCCTTCAGTTCTGCTCTGATCTTAATTATTTCTTGCCTTCTGATAGCTTTTGAGTTTTTTTGATCTTGCTTCTCTAACTCTTTATTTTTGATGATAGGGTGTTGATTTTAGATATTTCCTTGCTTGTCAAGTGGGCATTTATTGCTATAAATTTCCATCTTGACACTGCTTTAAATCTGTCCCAGAGATTCCAGTATGTTGTGTCTTTATTCTTGTCAGTTTCAAAGAAGATCTTTATTTCTGCCTTCATTTTATTGTTTATCCAGTCAACACTCAAGAACCAGTTGTTCCATTTCCATGAAGTCATGTGGTTCTGAGTTAGTTTCTTAATCCTGAGTTCTAACTTGATTGCACTGTGGTCTGAGAGACTGTTTGTTATGATTTCCGTTCTTTTGCATTTGCTGAGGAGTGATTTACTTCCAATTATGTGGTCAATTTTAGAGTAGGTGTGATGTGGTGCTGAGAAGAAAGTACATTCTGTGGATTTAGTGTGGAGAGTTTTGTGTATGTCTATTAGGTCCACATGGTCCAGATCTGATTAAAAGTCCTGGATATCCTTGTTAATTTTCTGTCTCATTGATCTGTCTAATATTGACAGTGGAGTGTTACAATTTCACACTATTATTGCGTGGGAGTCTAAGTCTCTTTTTAGGTCATTAAGAACTTGATTTATGTATCTGAGTTCTCCCATATTGGGTGCATATATACTTAGAATCATTAGCTCTTCTTGTTGCATTGATCCTTTTACCATTATGTAATGCCTTTCTTTGTCTCTTTTGATCTTTGTAGGTTTAAAGTTCATTTTATCAGAGACTAGGATTGCAACTCCTGCTTTTTTTTTTTTCTCTCTCCATTTGCTTGGGAAATCTTCCTCCATCCCTTTATTTTGAGCCTATGTGTGTCCTTGCATGTGAGAAGCAGTTCCTGAGTAGAGCACACAGATGAGTCTTGAATTTTTATCCAATTTACCAGTCTGTGTGTTTTGATGGGGGCATTTAGCCCATTTACATTTAAGGTTAATATTGTTATGTGTTAATTTGTTCCTGACATTTTGATGCTAGCTGGTTGTTTTGTCCGTTAGTTGATGCAGTTTCTTCATTGTGTCAATGGTCTTTACTATTTGGTACGTTTTTGGAGTTGCTGGTACTGGTTATACCTTTCCGTGCTTAGTGCTTCTTTCAGGAGCTCTTGTAAGAAAGGCCTGGTGGTGCCAAAATTTCTCAGCAATTGCTTGTCTGTAAAATATTTTATTTCTTCGTCGCTTTTGAAGCTTAGTTTGGTTGGATATGAAATTCTAGGTTGAAGGTTCTTTTCTTTAAGGATGTTGAATATTGGCCCCCACTGTCTTCTGGCTTGTATGGTTTCTGTTGAGAATTCTGTTGTGAGTCTGATAGGTTTCCCTTTGTGGGTAACCCGACCTTTCTCTCTGACTGCCCTTAGCACTTTTTCCTTCATTTCAACCCTGGTGAATCTGATGAATATTTGCCTTGCAATTGCTCTTCTTGAGGAATATCTTTGTGGTGTTCTCTGTATATCCTGGGTTTGAATGTTGGCCTGCCTTGCTAGGTTGGGGAAATTCTTCTTGATAATATTCTGATGAGTGTTTTCCAGCTTGGATTCATTCCCTCCGTCACATTCAGGTACGCCTATCAATCATAGATTATGTCTTTTCACATAATTCCATATTTTTTGGAGATTTTGTAAATTTCTTTTCACTCTTTTTTCTATAATCTTGCCTTCTCATTTTATTTCATTGCATTGATCTTCAATCTTTGATATCCTTTCTTCTGCTTGGTTGATTTGGCTACTGAAACTTGTATATGCTTCATGAAGTTTTCCTTTTGTGTTTTTCAGCTCCATAAAATTGTTTATATTCTTCTCTAAGCTATTTATTCTAGTTAGCATTTCATCTAACCTTTTTTCAAGGTTCTTAGTTTCTTTGCATTGGATTAGAACATGTTCTTTTATCTCAGAGAAGTTTGTTATTACCCACCTTCTGAAGCCTGCTTCTGTTAATTCATCAGACTCATTCTCCATCCAGCTTTTTTCCCTTGCTGGTGAGGATTTGTGATCCCTTGGAGGAGGAGAGGCATCCTGGTTTTTGGTGTTTTCATTCTTTTTGTACTAATTTCTTTCCATCTTCGTGAATTTATCTCCCTGTGGTCTTTGTAGTTGGTCACTTTTGGATGGGATTTCTGAGTGGATGTTCTTTTTGTTGATGTTGAAGCTATTTCTTTCTGCTTCTTAGTTTTCCTTCTAACACTCCCCTCTGTTGCAGGACTGTTAGAGGTCCACTCCAGACCCTGCTTGCATAGGGATCACCTGCAAGGGCTGAAGAACAGTAAGGGTTGCTGCCAGTTTCTTCTTCTGTTATCTTCATCCCAGAAATGTACCCACCAGGTGTCAGCCTGAGCTCTCCTTTATGAGGTGTCTCTTTGGTTATATGCAGGTCGAGGAGCTGCTTGAGGAGACAGTCTGTCCATTATATGAGCTCAAGTGCTGTGCTGGGAGCTCTGTTGTTCCATTCAGAGCGGCTGGACATGTACATTTAAGTCTGCTGCAGCGGAACTCATAACTGCTTCTTCCTAGGTGCTCTGTCCTGGGAAGGTTGGGTTTTATTTACAAGTTCCTGACATTCTGCTGCCTTATGTCAAAGATGCCCTGCCCTGCAAGAAGGTAGTCTAGTCCCAGTCTGCCAGCAGAGGCATTTCTATGCTGCTGTGGGCTCTACCCAGCTGCTGTGTAAATTTCCTTGCAGTTTACAGAGCTACAGTTAGAACTACCTCAGTAATGGTGGTCTGCCTCAGTTATGGTAGACTTCCTAGGTAATGGCAGATTGCCTTGGTAATTGCAGACTGCCTCAGTAATGCTGGACTACCTCGGTAATGGCAGATACCCTCCCCCTTTGAGCTGGACTGTGGTGGGTCCAGCTGCACTTGCTGCAAAACTCTCACTCTGGAGCATTTCAGATTGTTAGTCTTTGTAGGGGTGGGACCCACAGAGCCAGTTCGCCTGGCTTCCTGTTTCAGCCCCCTCTTTTTTGGTTGAATGGGTGACTCTGTCTCCCATGTGTTCCAGGCACCATTTGAAATGGTCACCCAGATTTGTGTGAGTTTTTGTGTGGAAACCCATGGCACTGGCTGCAACAGTCATGCTAGAAACTCGTGGCATTTTTCAGCCCAGGAATCTTTTGGTCTGTGGGAAGTAAAAATCCATTTGGAAATGTGGTGATCACTCACCCTCTGCATTGTTCTCACTCAGAAGTGCACTTCAGAGCTGTTCCTATTTGGACATGTTGGATCTCCATCTTTGGTTATTTCTTTTCCTGATTTTGGTATTCAGGTGATACTGGCTTCATAGATTGACTTAGGGAGAATTCCTTCTTTTTCTATCATGTAGAACAGTGTCAATAGAATTGGTATCAATTCTTCTTTGAATGTCTGATAGAGTTCAGCTGTAAATCTATCTGGTCCTGAACTTTTTTTGTTGGGAATTTTTTTATTACCGTTGCAATTTCACTACTTGTTATTCCTCCATTTAAGATTTCTAATTCTTCCTGATTTAAGCTAGGCAGGTGGTGTATTTCCAGTAATTTATCCATCTCTTCTAGGTTTTTTATTTTATACAAGTAAAGGTGCTAGTAGTAACCTTGAATAATCTTTTGTATTTCTGTGGTGTCAGTTGTAATATCTCCCATTTTGTTTCTAATTGATCTTATTTGGATCTTATCTCTTTTATTAATGGTTGATGTTTCTAATGGTCTATGAATTTTATTTATCTTTTCAAAGAAACAGGTTTTTGTATTATTTTTTTTCTTGTTTCAATTTTATTTCGTTCTGCTCAGATCTTGGTTATTTCCTTTCCTCTGCTGGTTTGGAGTTTGGTTTGTTCTTGTTTCTCTAATTCTTTGAGGTGACAGCTTGAATTTGTCTATTTGTGCTTTTTCACACTTTTTGATGTGGGCATTTAAGGCTATCAACTTTCCTTTTAGCATTGCCTTTGCTGTAGCCCAGAGCTTTTAATATGTCGTGTTATTATAATCATTCAATTCAATTTTTTTCCATCTTTATTTTATTGTTGACCCAGTGATTTTTCAGGAGCAAGTTATTTAATTTCAATGTATTTGCATGATTTTGAAGGCTCCTTTTAGAGTTGATTTTCAATTTTATTTCACTGTTGTCTGAGAGAGAACTTGATGTAATTTCAATTTTTTTTAAATGTATTGAGACTTGTTTCGTGGCTATCATATTATACATCTTTGAGAAAGTTCCGTGTGCTGCTGAATATAATGTATATTCCACAGTTGTTGATTAGAATATTCTGTAAATATCTGTTAAGTTTACTTGTTCTAGGGTACAGTTTAAGTCTCTTGTTTCTTTGTTGACTTTGTGTCTTGATGACTGGTCTAGTGCTGTCAGTGAAGTATTGAAGTCCACCACTATTATTGTGTTGTTGTCTATCTCATTTCTTAGTTCTAGTATTAATTGTTTTGTGCATTTTAAAGCTCCAGGATTAAGCACATATATATGTAGAATTCTTATATTTTCCTGCTGGACAACATCTTTTATCATTGTATAATGTTCCTCTTTGCCTTTTTTAACTGCTCTTAAAGTTTGTTTTGTTTGATATAAGAAAAGCTACCCCTGATGGCTTTTGGTTAGGCCACTTACATTCAATGTTATTGTTGATATATGAGTTACTGTTCCATTCATTGTGCTATTTGTTGCCTGAATTTATTTATTTATTTATTTATTGTATTTTTGTTTTATATGTCCTGTGACATTCATGATTTAAAAAGCTTATGTTTTGATTTTATTTTTGAGAATTTGTTTCAAGATTTAGAGGGTTTTTTTTTTTCCCATTTCTTTTAGTGCTGGCTTTGTATTGGTGAATTCTCCCAGCATATGTTTGTCTGAAAAAACTATATCTTTCCTTTATTTATGAAGCTTAGTTTCACTGGATACAAAATTCTTGGCTGATAATTGTTTTGTTTAAGAAGTTTGGAAACAGGGCTGTGAGGCAAAAGCATGAGGTAACCTATCAAGGAATAACTATCAAATTAACAGCAGATTTCTCAGCAGAAACCCTCCAAGTTACAAGGGATTGGGGCCCTATCTTCAGCCTCTGTAAACAAAACAACTCAGAGATGTTGTCTTGGTTTTGATCCCTTGCTGGTGAGCTAGAGTAATCTTTTGAAGATGTTAACAATCCTTGTTTTCTCATATAACTAGAACTGTTTCTCTGATTCCTTCTCATTTGGGTAGACTATACGGGACTCAAGGGCTGCTATTCAGAAACATTTTTCACACAGAGTGCTCGCTTGATGTGGTGCTCTCCCCTTTTCCCTATGGATGGGGTTTCCTGAGAGCCAAACTGCAGTGATTGTTATTTCTCTTCTGGATCCAGCCATCCAGCAGTGCTACCAGGCTCTGAGCTGGTATTGTGGGGTGTCAGCACATAGTCCTGTGCTGTGAAATGTTCAGGCCTTTCAGCCATGGATGCCAGCACAGTATTTGGACTGTCTCTCAGGTCCTGCAGGAGCAATCCACTTTCTTAAAAGGGTCTGTGAATTATCTCAGCCTTTATGGTATTTTCTTGCAGTAGTTCTTTGAGCAAAAGTTTATAATGCAAGTCTCCACATGTTACTCTGCCCATCCAAGTGCGACCTGCAATTTATTCCTGCCTCTTATCCACCATTTTTTCATTGATACAGTTGTCTATTCTGTTTCCTTAGCTCATATGACTGTTTTTATACCAGTACCAGTTCTTGTAGTGCTGACTTCATAGTGGTGACTTATTTCAGTATTTGTTTGTCTGAAAAAGAGTGAATCTTTCTTTTTTAAGAAACTTAATTTCACTGGATACAAAATTCTTGGCTAAAAATTGTTTTGTTTAAGGATGCTAACAAAGGACTTCGATTCCTTCTATCTTGTAGGGTTTCTGCTGATAAATTTGCTATTAATCTGATAAGTTTTCCTTTATAGGTTACCTGATGCTTTTGCCTCACAGTTCTTAAGATTCTTCCTTTCATCCTGACTTTAGATAACCTAATGACTGTGTGGCTAGGTGATGATCTTTTTGTGATGAATTTCCCGTGTGTTCTTAAAGCTTCTTGTTTTGGGGTGCCTCAATTTCTAGCAAGACTGGGAAAGTTTTCCTAGACTATTTCCTCAAATATGTTTCCTAACTTTCAGATTTCTCTTATTCTTTGAGAACACCGATTATTCTTAGGTTTTGTCATTTAATGTAATCCCAAACTTCTTGGAGAATTTGTTTTATTTTTATTTTATTTTATTTTATTTTATTTTATTTTATTTTTGTCTTGGTCAGATTGGGTTAATTTGAAAGCCTTGTTTTCAAGCTCTGAAGTTCTTTTTCATACTTGTGTGATTCTATTGTTGAATCTTTTCAGTATATTTTGCATTTCTCTAAGTATGTCCTTCATTTACAGAAGTTGTGACTGTTTTTTATTTATGCATTTATTTCTCTGAAAAACATTGCTTTCATACCCTGTATCATGTTTTTTATTTCTTTAAGTTGGTATTCAGCTTTCTCTGGTGCCTTGTTGAGTAGGTTATCAACCTTCTGAATTCTTTTCTAGCAATTCAGAGATTACTTGGTTCAGATCCATTGCTGGTGAGCTACTGTAATCTTCTGGGGATGTGAAAGAAACTTGTTTTTTCATATTACCAGAATTGGTTTTTTGATTCCTTCTCATTTGGGTAGACTATGTCAAAGAAAAGATCTGGAGATCAAGCACTGCCATTTAGATTCTTTCTGTCCCATGGGATTATCCCTTGATGTGCTCCCTTTCCCCTTCCAGTAGAGATTTGACTTACTAAGAGCTGGACTGCAGTTATTATTTCTTTTCTGGGTCTAGCTTCCCAGCAGATCTACTGGGCTCCAGGCTGGTACTGGAGAGTGTCTGCAAAGAGTCCTGTGATGTGATCCATCTTCAGGTCTCTAAGCCATGGATTCCAGCAACTGGTCCAGGGGAGGTAGCAGGGGAGTGAGGTGGACTCTGTTAGGGACCTTGGTTGTAGTGTTGTTTAGTGCACTGGTTTTTGCAAACGCTGGTTGTGCTGGCAGTAAAGTTGTCATATGGACGGACTTAGGACCTCTGGTTAGCCAGGATGTCACAGGCAGTGAAGTTAGCTGTTTTTTCTTTTTTTTTTTTTTTTTTCATTTTTCAGGGCAGTGTTGTTTGTTTATGAGTTTCTGTAATGGTTTGTGTTGGTTGGTCTCCAGCCAGGATGTATTGTTTTCAAGAGAGCATCAGCTGTGGTAGTATAAGGAAGATACAAGTTTGCCCTACGATCGCCTGGATAAGTATTCAGGGTTCTCAGGTAGTGGGTTGGGCTAGAGATTTCAAGATATTATGTCTTTTGTCTTCAGCTATCAGGGTAGGTAGAGAAAGACCATCAGATTGGGGGCAGGCTTACATGCGTCTGAGCTCAGACTCTTATTGAGCAGGGCTTGCAGCATCCCCTGTGAGAGATGGGGGTGAATTTTTCAGGCCAATGGAGTTATGTTGCCAGGGGGATTACGGCTGCCTCTGCAGCATCATACAGATTACCAGGAAAGTAGGAAAAAGCCAGCAGTGACAGGCCTTATCCAGCTCTCATGCAGCCAGAAAGGCCAGTCTCATTTCCATTGTACTCCCCCAACAACACCAAGTCTATATCCAGGCAGCTGATGAGCAGGAATGAGAACTTGCCCCAGGTTAAAAACCTCTCCTCTGAGAAAGCAAGCAGGGCTTTCAGGATTTGCTTCTCCCCACCACAGCTTCTGTGCTCCTACCTGAACTTCCTGTTCTCTCCTCACCCCCAGATTTTACCCTAGAAAATTCATGTTCATTCAAAATTATTACAAAGTTTCTGTAAGTTTTCTACTCCCTAGGGTCTTTCCCCAATTCCACTGAGAACCCTCCCCAAGGAACCCTCTGAGATAAAGTAAAAAATGGGGGCCCTGGGCTTCCTTGAGGGCTGGGAGTACCTACAGGGCTCTTTCCACTTCTTCTACTTTTATATTTCACTTGGCTCTCTATATTTGTTTTAGCTTTAGGTAAGGTTAAATCCTCCCATGATCTTAACTTTCAGGTTCCTCAGTAAGAATCTGTGTTTGGAGGTGGACTTTCACCCTCACACTTTGGGCACTCACAATTTTTTGGCTGTCTCTCGATGTTTGTAGCAGTAAGTCACTTTTTTCAAAGGGTCTGTGAAATATTTTGTTTATTTTGATATGTTCCTGTGGTAGTTCTTGGAGCAAAAGTTCATAAGGTGAGTATTCACACACTGTTCTGTCCATCTGAGTGAAAGCTACAAGTTAGTCCTGCCTTCTATCCACCATTTCCCACCTGATGTGCCATTTTTGATGCCCAGTTATGATGCTTGGAATGATTTGGTGTAGTCTTCATGACTGGGCATTCACGTGGCCATGCATCTTGCACTCAACATGTATGGCCACTTGAAAAGTCTCCTGAGAAAGTCTAAAACTACATAGAGTCTGCAAGGATAAAACATTTTTGGCAAATTAGATTTAATGTGTTTACCTCAAAGTAAACAAAAATCTTTGAAGAGATTATTTAATATCAAACAAGTTATAATAGCTAATAAATACTGGTTGGTTGAGGTCCTTGAAAGGACAACTAAACAATAGATGAGACAAAAACATCATAAGAGTCCAAAGGCTGAATAATCAGGGCATTCCATCCGAATAACGTAATTATTAACATTGCAGAAGCAGCAGCCAAATGGAAAGCAATTATAATTACTTGCTTAAAGAATGTGAGTGATTTTAAAAGCCATAATAAAATAGCACTTGGCAAAAAAATTATAGTCAGCTAGGTAGTCTGGGACTACCATACTACTCGCCATGGCTGAAAGAAAACTGAACAAAATGAAGCAGACAAACCTCTCTCCAATTTGCAGCACCAGAAATGTTGATGGCTATTGTGAAATCTTGGTTCTTGTCTTCTTAGTTTAAAAGAAGTCAAGGAAGAGACATACAGCAAATGAGATGCAGTATACAACAATGTATTGCAAAAGAGAAAAAATACTCTGAAAGTTAGTTGCAGAATAGTCAGCACAACTGAGAGACAATTCAGAGTGGGCTGCTCATAAGGATAAGATAACAAAGACTGGCATTAGGGAGATTCCCTTGATGGGAATCTTACATGATTGTTCATAAGAGGTAGAACAGAGTATTGCTAGTAAACATGTTATAGGCAACATTTGGCTGCACATACACAGTAGCTGTACATCCTTGTTCATACATCACATGTCTCATTAGCATCTTAAATCTCTATCCAGGGTGTGATTTTACTATTGTAACAACAAAGCATCAGTCTGAGAACAGGTAAAATTAAAATGTGCCTGGGCTATCCACGGGAGAACTTCACTAGTAGAGAGTGATTTTCTTGAATGAGCTTGACTACAATGCAAATGCTGGGGCTTATTGTGTTGACGTTGTTTCACACAGGTTGTTGAGTCCTGAGGACACGGTTACTTCCTTGCCTACCTATCTTGCCTCAATACAAACAAAACAACATGTTTAGTGAGGACTTAAATAATAATCTTTAAAAAGTTAAAAAATATGTCTTATCAGCTCTTTTATTGCAGGAATAGCCATGACCTTAAATAGCTTCTGTTTGTTAGTTCACTAGAGTGGCTTTAACAAAGTACCACAGATAAGGTGGTTTTAAAAACATAAATTTATTTTAATGAATTGGCTCATTGGATTGTGGAAGCTGGCAGTCTAAGATCTGGGTATCAGTAGAGTTGGTTTATTTTGAGGCCTATCTCCTTCCTTTGTAGATGGTTGTCTTCTGTCTGTGTGATTACATGACATTCCTCCTGTGTCAGTGTCCTAATTTCCTCTTCCACAAGGACAACAGTTACTCTGGATTAGGGTCCACCCTAACAACTCATTTAACTTAATCACTTCTTTAAAGACTGTATCTTCTACAGAACTGAAGAATGGATAAGAACTCATCAACCAACTATATGCTGCTTTCTGGCTACTCACCTAATACATAAACACTAACATAAACTTAAAGTAAAGGGATGGAAAAAGGCAGACATCAAAACTGAACAGTGGTAGCTATTCTTATATCAGACCAAACAAACTTTAAAGCAACAACAGTTAAAAGAGATGAAGAGATACATTATATAATGGTAAAAAACATTGTCCAACAGGAAAATATCATAATCCCAAACATATATGCACCTAACACTGGAGCTCCCAAATTTATAAAACCATTATTATTAGAACTAAGAAATGAGATATGCAGTAACACAATAATAGTGTGGGACTTCAATACCCCACTGACAGCACTAGACAGATCATCAAGACAGAAAGTCAACAAATAATTAATGATTTTAAACTATACCTTGGAACAAATGAACTTAACAGATATATAAGGAACATTCCATCCAACAACCAGAGAATACACATTCTATTCAACAGTACATAGAACTTTCTCCAAGATAGACCATATTATAGGCCATAAAATGAGTCTCAATAAATTTAAGAAAATTGAAATAATACCAAGCACTGTCTCAGACCACAGTGGAATAAAATGGAAAATCGACTCCAAAAGGAATCTCAGAACTATGCAAATACATGGAAATTAAATAACCTGTTCCTGAATGAGCATTGGGTTAAAAATGATATAAGGATGTAAATTTAAAAATTCTTCAAACTGAATGACAATAATGACACAACGTATCAAAACCTCTGGGATACAACAAAGGTGCTGCTAAGAAGAAAGTTCATAGCCCTAAACACCAACATCAAAAAGACTGAAAGAGCACAAACTGAAATTCTAAGGTCACACCTAGAGGAACTGGAGAAATAAGAAAAAATTAAACCCAAAGTCAGCAGAAGAAAGAAAATAACAAAGATCAGAGTAGAACTAAATAAAAGTAAAACAACAAAAAACAATAGGTAAATGAAATAAAAATCTAGTTCTTTGAAAAGATAAATAAAATTGATAGATAATTAGCAAGATTAACCAAGAATAGAGAAAATCGAAATAACTTCATTAAGAAACGAAACGGAGATATTACAACTGACACCACTGAAATACAAAAGATATTTCAAGGATACTTTAAACACCTTTATATGCATGAACTATAAATCCTAGAAGAGATGGATGAATTTCTGGAAAAATACCACCATCCTAGCTTAAATCAGGAAGAAATAGATACCCTGAACAGACCAATAACAAGCAGTGAGATTAAAATGGAAATTTAAGAATTATCAACAAAAAAAGTCCAGGACCAGATGGATTCACAGCGTATACACTTTTGACACTATTCCAAAAGATAGAGAAAAAGAGAATGCTCAGTTCATTCTATGAAGCTAGCATCACTCTAATATCAAAACCAGGAAAGGACATAGACAAAAAAGGAAACCACAGACCAATATCCTTGATGAACATAGATGCTAAAATCCTTAATGAAATACTGACTTACTGAATCCAACAGCATATCAAAAAGATAATCCACCATGATCAAATGGGTTTCATACTAGGGATCCAGGGATGGTTTAACATACACAAGTAAATAAATGTGATACACCATATAAATATAATTAAAAACAAAAATCACATAATCATCTCAATAGATGCAGAAAAAAATTAGACAAAATCCATCATCGCTTTATGATTAAAAATCTCAGCAAAATTGGCATTCAATGACATACCTCAGTGTAATAAAAGCCATCTATGACAAACACAAAGCCAACATAATAATGAATGGGGAAAAGTTGAAACATTCCCTTTGAGAACCGGGACAAGACAAGGATGCCCACTCTCACTTCTTCTCTTCAACGTAGTATGGGAAGTCCTAGCCAGAGCAATCAGAGAAGAGAAAGAAATAAAGGTCATTAAAATTGGTAAAAAAAAGAAGTCTAATTGTCACTGCTGATGTTATGATCACTTACCTCAAAAACCCTAAAGACACCTCCAGAAAGCTCCTAGAAATGTTGAAAAAATTAAGCAAAGTTTCCAGATACAAGGCAAATTAACAGCTCTTCTGTACATCAACAGTCACCAAGCAGAGAGTCAAATCAAGAATTCAACCCCTTTTTCCAATAGCTGTAAAAAAAATAAAATAAAATACTGAGAAATATACCTAACCAAGGAGGTAAAAGATCTCTATAAGGAAAACTACAAAACACTGCTGAAAGAAATCATAGATGACACAAACAAATAGAAACACAGCCCATGCTCATTGATGGGTAGAATCAATATTGTCAAAATGACCACACTGCCGAAAGCAATGTACAAATTCAATGCAATCCCTATCAAAATATTACCATCATTCTTCACAGAATTAGAAAAAGCAATTCTAAAATTCATATTAAACTAAAAAAGATCCCTCATAGCCAAAGCAAGACTAAGCAAAAATAACCAATCTGGAGGCATCACACTACCAGATTTCAAAGTATACTATAAGCCATAGTCACAAAAACAGCATGATACTGGTGTAAAAATAGACACATAGACCAATGGAACGGAATAGGGAACACAGAAATAAACCCAATTACTTACAGCCAACTGATCTTCCACAAAGCAAACAAAAACATAATGTTGGGAAAGAACACCTTTTTTAACAAAAGGTGCTGGGTTAATTGGGTAGCCACCTGTAAGAGAATGAAACTGGATACTCATCTCTCACCTTATACAAAAATCAGTTTGTGATGGATTAGGGACTTAAATCTAATACTTGAAATTACAAAACTTATAGAAGATAACATTAGAAAAACTCTTGTAGACATTGGCTTAGGCAAGGATTTTATGACCAAGAACCCAAAAGCAAGTGCAATAAAAACAAATATAAATAATTTCGATGTAATTAAACTAAAGAAATTTTGCACAGCAAAAGAACAGTCAGCAGAGCAAACAGACAACTCACAGAGTGGAATAAAATCTTCACAATTTCTGCATCTGACAAGGGACTAATATCCAGAATCTACAATGAACTCAAACAAATCAGTAAGAAAAAAACAAATAATCCCAACAAATAGTGGGCTAAGAACATGAATAGACAATTCTCAAAATAAGATTATAAAACAATTTTGTGAAGAGACAAAGACTGAGCAGCTGTGGCCGCGTTGCTGACCTCGAGCAGCAGTCTGCTTCTCAATGTAGAACCCGGGACTAGGAGACTCAGAATCAAATCTCTTCTCCCTCCACACTCCTGTGAGATTTTTTTGATCTTCAGCTATATTTTGACTTTGTGAGAAACCTCATCATCAAACACAATGGCCAGCAGTGTTGCCGTCAAGACAGATTCTCGCTCCATGAACTCCTGTGTGTTCATTGGGAATCTCAACACTCTTGTGGTCAAGAAATCTGATGTGGAGGCAATATTTTCAAAGTATGGCAAAATTGTGGGCTGCTTTGTTCATAAGGGCTTTGCCTTTGTTCAATATGCTAATGAGAGAAATGCCCAGGCTGCTGTAGCAGGAGAGGATGGCAGAATGTTTGCTGGCCAGGTTTTAGATATTGACCTGGCTGCAGAGCCAAAAGTGAACCGAGGAAAAGCAAGTGTGAAATGATCTGCAGCAGAGATATTCGGCTCCTCTTTTGACTTGGACTATGACTTTTAAAGGAATTACTATGATAAGATGTACAGTTACCCAGCACGTGTACCTCCTCTTCCTCCTATTGCTCAGGCTGCAGTGCCCTCAAAATGTCAGTGTGTATCAGGAAACACCTCACGAAGGGGCAAAAGTGACTTCAATTCTAAGAGTAGACAGCAGGGATCTTCCATGTCTGGAAAGTTGAAAGGAGATGACCTTCAGGACATTAAAAAGGAGTTGACCCTGGATTTTTTAATGATCGACATTCTAACTGGCGTGAGATGGTATCTCAATGTAGTTTTGATTTGCATTTCTCTAATGACCAGTGATGATGAGCATTTTTCCATATGTTTGTTGGCTTCATGTATGTCTTCTTTTGTAAAGTGTCTGTTCATATCCTTCGCCCACTTTTGAATGGACTTGTTTGTTTTTTTCTTATAAATCTGTTTTAATTCTTTGTAGATTCTGGTTATCAGCCCTTTGTCAAATGGGTAGGCTGCAAAAATTTTTTCACATTCTGTTGGTTGCCGATTCACTCTAATGACTGTTGCTGACAGTGTGGCGATTCCTCAAGGACCTAGAAATAGAAATTCCATTTGACCCGGTAATCCCATTACTGGGTATATATCCAAAGGATTATAAATCGTTCTGCTATAAGGATACATGCACACGAATGTTCATTGCAGCACAGTTTACAATAGCAAACACATGGAACCAACCCAAATGCCCATCAATGATAGACTGGACAGGGAAAATGTGGCACATATACACCATGTAATATTATGCAGCCATCAAAAACGATGAGTTTGTGTCCTTTGTAGGAACATGGATGAACCTGAAAACAATCATTCTCAGTAAACCGACACAAGAACAGAAAATTAAACACTGCATGTTCTCACTCATAGGCAGGTGTTGAACAATGCGAACACATGGACACAGGGAGGGGAGCATCACACACTGGGGTATGTTGGGGGGAAAAAGAGGAGGGACAGCAGGGGGTGGGGATTTGGGGAGAGATAGTATGGGGAGAAATGCCAGATATAGGTGATGGGAAGGAAGGCAGCAAATCACACTGCCATGTGTGTACCTATGCAACAATCTTGCATGTTCTTCACATGTACCCCAAAACCTAAAATGCAATTTTAAAAAAAAGGAGTTGACCCAGATAAACCGAAAAGTGGATTCTCTCCTGGAAAACCTGGAAAAAATTGAAAAAGAACAGAGTGAACAAGCAGTAGAGTTGAAGAATGATAAGTCAGAAGAGGAGCAGAGCAGCAGCTCCATGAAGAAAGATGAGACTAATGTGAAGATGGAGTCTGAGGGGGGTGCAGATGACTCTGCTGAGGAGGGGACCTACTGGATGATGATGATAATGAAGATGGGGGATGACCAGCTGGAGCTGATCAATCATGATGAAAAAGAAGCTGAGGGAGGAGAGGATAACAGGGACAACACCAATGGTGAGGATGACTCTTAAGCACATAGTGGGGTTTAGAAATCTTGTCCCATTATTTCTTTACCTAGGCATTTGTGTAAAATCAAATTTATTACCATATCCTCTCCCCTAGTATCTTCAACACATGCTCACTCTTCTCCCCATCCTTGTCCTTCCCTGTGCCTAGTCTCATTTTCACTTCCTTTGATGCTCCTAGTAGTGTTTTTAAGTCTTACCCTGTAATTTTTGCTTTTAATTTTTATACTTCTTTATGACTTAACAATAAAAAGTGTGTATTTTTTTAAAAAAAGAAGATTATAAAATTGGCCAACAAACATATGAAAAAATACTCAGCATCACTAATGATTGGAGAAATGCTAATGAAAACCACAATACGATACCACCTGATTCTTGCAAGAATGGTCATAATCAAAAAATCAAAAAACAGTAAGTGTTGGCATGGATGTGGTGATCACGAACACTTCTACACTGCTGGTGGGAATGTAAACTAGTACAGCCATTACGGAAAACAATGTGGAGATTCCTTAAAGAATTAAGAGTGGAACTACCATTTGATTTTTGCAATCTCACTCCTGGGTATCTAACCAGAATAAAAGACGTCATTATGTGACAAAGATCCTTGCACAAGCATGTTTACAGCAGCACAATTAGCAATTACAAAGTTGTAGAATCAACTCAAATATCTATCAAACAACAAGTGTATAAAGAAACTGTGATATGTGTATGTGTGTGTGTGTGTGTGTGTGTGTGTGTGTGTGTGTGTGTGATGGAATACTACTCAGCCATAAGAAGAAAAGAATTAACAACATTTGAAGCAACCTGGATGAGATTGGAGGCTATTATTCTAAGTAAAGTCACTCAAGAATGGAAAACCAAACATTGTATGATCTCACTAATATGTGGGAACTAAATTTTGAGGATGCAAAGGAATAAGAATGATACAATGGACTTTGGGGACTTGATGGGAAGGGTGGGAGGGGATTGAGGGATAAAAGACTACAAATAGAGTGCAGTGTATACTGCTCAGGTAATGAGTGCACCAAAATCTCACAAATAACCAACTAAAGAACTTACTCATGTAACCAAATGGCAACTGTACCCCAATAACTTACGGAAAAATTAAAAAAGCAACCAAGCAAGCAACAACCAACCAATCAAACAAATAATAAGAACTCACCCCAGACCAATAAACTAGACTCTTAATGAATGGCTTCATCCTAGGGGATGCTACTGCACAAGCCAGCATTGAGAATCACTGTCCCTTGCAATATTCTCCTAATTTCTGTGCTGATGTGAATCATCTAGAGCGCTTGTTAAACCTACAGCTTTCCAAGACTCTCTGGAGATTCTGATACCCATGCATCTGGTTGTAAGCCCAGGAATTTGTGTTTTTAACTAGTACAAGGCTTGATCTTGCCTGCAATAGTGAGATAAAAATAATCATCTTCAACCAATGTAAAAAAAATAAAATAAAGACTGTATCTTTAAATACAATCACATTCTGAGATACTGGGGGTTAGAGCTGTAGAAATAAATTTTGGGAGACATAATTCAGTGCATAAAATACAAATTGAGAACTTCTGAACCATCAAACAATTAATGATTTTGGACAAACTATAATGGATATTTTTATGTTTTTGAGAAGATGTTGTTATTCACCCCCTAATCTATTTCTTTCAATCATACCTTTTTCATCTGAAGGGATTAGAGAGGTAGCTCAGAAAACAAGCAACAACATCGATTTTGAAATTATGCAAAATATGTTTTCATAATATTTATCTTGTAGGATTTTTTTTAGGATTAAATGAGAAATGAGATAATGCATGTAAATCACTCCGTACATTGTCTGGCACATGGAAGTTGCCTCACAAATTCTTTCTTCTTCTCATTGTGGATAGAGTTCTTTTCCCTTAGTTAGGTGTCACAACTTGGTCCTGGCTCTAGTGGCTTTACTGTTAACTCAATTCCTGAGTAAAATTTAAGATCCGATCCTTACCACCCAGGTTGTCTTTTTGTCTCAACTTCTATCATGAACATGGGCTATTTCTTGACTGTACATTTTATTTTTATTTTATTAGAATTTTAGTTACCTGCTCTTCACCTCATTTGATTCTCTCCCAATTTACAGCACCCACTGTTGGTCTTATTCATAGCCCAGCCTTTCATTCTTGTCTTAAAGTGTTCCTTCCCCAACTTGTCTATCGCTGTTTTTTTGTTTGACTTTTCTTTTTTTTTTTTTGCAGTCTTACTCTGTTACCCAGGGTGGAGTGCAGTGGTGTGATCTCAGCTCACTGCAACCTCCACCTCCCGGGTTCAAGTGATTCTTCTGCCTCAGCCTCCCGAGTAGCTGGGACTACAGGTGTAAGCCACCACAGCCAGCTAATTTTTGTGTTTTTAGTAGAGACAGGGTTTCACCATATTGGTCAGATTGGTCTCAAACTTCTGACCTCATAATCCACCCGCCTCAGCCTCCCAAAGTGCTGGAATTACAGGCGTGAGCCACCTCACCCTGCCCATCGCTGTTTTTTTGGAGAGCATATTTCAGGACCATTCACTAGACACTCCCAAATAAATTAAAGGTACAATCAAACTTTTATCTGCTCCCCTATAGTTTTACATCCCCAATCCATAAGCATATTTTCTGTTCTGTCCATAAAACTTCAATTTGTATTCTCATTATTCTCTCATGGTGTTTTGTATCTCCAGCATTCCTCTAACCTCTTGAATTCTAGAGATATGTGTTAGTATGAAAACAAATTAATGAAAACCATCAAATAACAACAAAATTTAGATTCAAAAGTCAGAACCTTATACATAAATATCAGATTTTTTATTGAATATTCCGGAACTCACTTCATGCTAGGTGATATGACTTTGGGATACACTCCTTTTGGGGACTTTGGACAAGTTGTAAGAGGCATTATTAATAATACTTAATAAAAATTAATATGACCACTGCTTGTTTTTTTTAAGATAAATTTTTGCTTTAAACAAATACGTATTGATATTTTTGCACATCTCTATTTTTTTTATTTTTAAATTAGATTCCTCACATCCCCACCCTAGAGTAGGCTGGTCAAAGTATGCAATTTCTCACAGTCTGGAGAAACACAGAGATTATCTAATTCCTTTCTTATGAGCTACCTAAAGTAGTCAGATTCTCAGAGACAGAAAGTAGAATGATGATGCCAGGGGCTGACGAGGGAGGTTTGAAGCATTGTTGTTTAAAAGGTATAAAGTTTTAGTTTTTCAAAGTTAAAGAAGTTCTGGAGATTGGGTGTGCAGTGCTGTGAATGTACTTAATACTACTGAAATATCCACTTAAAATTATTAAGATGAGAAATTTTATGTTGTGTATATTTTATAATAATGTTCTTTTCTTTCAGACTGTGATTTAAATTCTTAATATATATCAAGAAATTGAATTGCTGAATCTACAGTCATTCCACAATTCTGCTTTAATTATTTTAGGTACCACCATACTTTTTTTTTTTATTAGGATACTTTAAGTTCTGGAATAAATGTGCAGAACATGCAGGTTTGTTACGTAGGTATACGTGTGCCATGGTGGATTGCTGCACCCGTCAAGTGACTACACCATTCTACATTTCCACTAATGAAAGCAAAAATGTACCAATTTCTCTACATCCTCATCAACAATTGTTGTTTTATTTAATTACTGTGTACATTTAAGTGGTACACAATGATATTTTGATATATATATATATGGAGAGATAGGTAGATACACATAGTGAACTGCCTACAACTGTCCAGCAAATTAACATATTCATCATCTCACATAATTATCTTTCTTTGTGGTAAGAAGACCTGCAATCTACTTTTTATAATAGTATATGATATAATAATTACATTATATAATTATTATATAATGAAATACAATGTTTAGTATACAATACAATAATACTAACTATAATTCTAATGCTGTACATTAGATTTCTAGACTTATCAATTCTCTATAACAATAACTTTTTACCCTTTGTTCTACATTTTCCCCATTATCTACCTCTCCCTGCCCGTTAACCACATTCTACTCTCTGTTTCTGTGTATTACATACGTATAGATGTAGATATAAATATAGATATATAGATTTAATTCTACATATAGGTGAGATTATGCAATATTTTTATTTATCTTATTTCACTTAACGCAATGTTCTCTAGATTCATTCATATTGTCATAAAAGCAGAATATTATTCCTCCTCAGGCCTGAATAATATTCCATTTTACTTTTACACCATGATTTTATAAATCTATTCACCCATCAGTGGACACATATAGTCCCCATAATTTGACCATTGTGAATAATGACGCAATGAACATGAGTGTGCAGATATATTTCTAAGATGATGATTTCATTTCCTTTGGGCATGTAACCAAAAGACAGAATAAAATATATCTCATTAATGTAATAAAAAATACAGTTCATAATATTATCTCAATAGGTACAGAAAAAGCAATTAACAAAAAATTAACAACCTTTTATGATAAAAATATTCAACAAAAGGGAAGTTTCTCAACATAATTAAAGCCATTTATGAGAAGCCCAGAGCTAACATCATAATCAATGAGGAGAAACTTTCCTCTAATATGTATTACAAGTCAAGGATGCCCATTCTTGACATGTCTATTTGACATAGTACTAGAAGTTCTAGAAAGAGCAATAAAGTAAGGAAAAAAAATAAAAGGCCTTGAAATCAGGAAGGAAGAGTAAAAACTCTTTATATTTGCAGATAATATGATCTGATATGTAGAAAACCCTAAAGCCTCCAAAAGTGAGTACAATTAGAACTAATAAATTCATTCAGTAAAGTGTCAGGATAGAAAACCAGCATACAAAAATAGTTTCATTTGTTTACATCAACAATGACCTATTCAAAAAAGAAATAAAGAAAATAATCTCATTTAAAATAGCATTGAAAGTAATAAAATACTGAGGAATCAATTTAATCAAGGAAGTAGAAAATCTGTACACTGAAAATTGCAAAACATTGATGAATGACATTGAAACAGTCATGAATAAATAGAAAGATGTCCTGTATTCATGTATTGGAAGAATCAATATTGTTAAAATGTTCATGTTGTCTGCTATGGTCTGAACGTGTCTCCCTAAAGTCGTGGGTTGAAACTTAATGGCTCATATGATAGTATTAAGAGGTGCAGTCTTTAAAATTTGATTAAGTTATGAAAACAAAGCCCTCATGGATGGAATTAGGGATGTTGCAAAAAGGTTTGAATAAGTAAGTTCACCCTTTTGCTTTTCTTCCATGTGAGGACACACCTTTCGTTTTGCTTTTTTCTTCCATCCTTTCTGCCATGTGAGTACACTTAGATGGTGTTATATATGAAAAGTAGGCCATGAGCAGAGGCAAAACCTGCCAGCACCTTCATCTTGGGCTTTCCATAATCCAGAATTGTGAAGAATACATTTCTGATGTTCACAAATTACTCAGTCTCACATATTTTGTTATAGGAACACAATTGAACTAAGGCACTAACCAAGGTGATATACAGATGCAATACAACTCATATCAAAATTCCAATGAATTTTTTTACAGAAATAGAAAAATAAAGTTCTAAAATTTGTATGGAAAGACAAAAGACCCAGAAAAGGCAAAACAATCTGAGAAAGAACAAGGCTGGAGACATCACACTTCTTGATTTCAATTTATACTACAAAGCTATAGTAATCAAAACAGTATAGCACTAGCATGAAAATGGACACATAGACCAATGAAACAGAATAGAGAGCCAAGAAATAAACCTAAGCATATGTTGTCAACTAGTCATTGACAAGGGCAGAAAGAAGACACAGAAGAGAAAAGCTAATCTTTTCAGCAAACAATGATGAGAAAACTGAATATCCACGTACAGAAAAATACAATTGCAGCTTTATCTTACACCATACACAAAAATCAACTAAAAGGGGATTAAATAACTAAACACAAGATCCAAAACTGTAAAATTTCTTGAAGAAAAAATAGCAAACCACTTCCTGACATTGATCTCAGCAATAAATTTTTGGACAGGACAGCAAAAATACAGGTACAAAAACAAAAATAAATAAGTATGACCTTGTCAAACTAAACACACACACACACACACACACACACACACACACACACACACACACACTTCTGCCCAGTAAAGAAAACAATCAACAAAATTAAAAGGCAGCCTAAATATTGGGAAAAAATATTTGCAAACTACATATATAGTAAGAGATTAACTTTAAAAATATGTAAGAATCTCACACAAGTCAATAGACAAACAAATGTAATAACCCAAATAAATAATGAGCAAAAATCCTGACTAGATATTTCTCCAAGAAGACATAAAATGGCCGATAGGTATATAAAAATGTGCTTAACATCACTAATAATAAGGGAAATGCAAACCAAAACCACAATGAGATAATACCTCACTGCAGTTAGGATAGTTATGATCAAAAAGACAAGATAACAAGTGTTGGCGGGGTATGGTGAACAAAGAATGCTCATAAAGTGGAAACATTGGTGGGAATGTACATTGGTGTAGCCATTGTGGAAAACAATATGAAGCTTCCTGAAGAAAGTAAAAATAGACCTACCATAGGACTCAGCAATCCCTGTTATTACTACTATTAATTATTATTATATGTTTCATCCTAAATGAGTAATGTTCAGCATGTTTCATTGTGATTATTTGTATATAGTCTTCAGATATATATTAATTAAAATATTTTGCCGGTTTTGAAACAGATCATTGTGATATTGTTCTTGAGTTATACGAGCCTTCTATATGTTTTGAGAATTATCTTTAACAGATATATGATTTGCAAACATTTTCACTCATTCTGTAGTTTGCCTTTTCGCTGTACTGATTGTGTCCTTTAATATAAAAAGTTTTTAATTTTCTTGTATTTCAATTTGGCTATTCTTTGCTCTTGTTGCTTGTGCTTTTGGTGTCATATCTGAGAAATCATTGGCAAATTCAATTACATAAAGCATCCCCCCCCCATTTAAAACTGAGTTTTGTAGTTTTAGCTCTTACATTTAAGGTTTTTTTTTTTTAACTTAATTTTTGTATATTGTAAGATAAGAATGAAACTTTATCCTTTTGCATTTATACATCCAGTTTTCTCAACAGTCTCCTTTCCCCATTGTATGATCTTGGCATCTTTGTCAAAAATCATTTGAGCATATATGAAAAATGCTTATCTGGGATATCTGTTATTTTCTATTGGTCTGTATGTCTGTCTTTATGCCAGTACCACACTGTATTCCTGCTGTGGTTTTGTAACAAGTTTTAATATCTGGAAGTGTGAGGTATTCAATTTTGTTCTTCAATATTTGTTTTGTTATTTAGAGTCCATTGAGATTTCATGTGAATTTTAGGATGGAGATTTTACTATTTCTGGAAAAACAATGTTGGTATTTAGATATCAACTATCTTAAATCTGTAGATTGATTTGGGTAGTATTGACATCTTTATGGTATTAAGTCTTCTATTCTATGAACATAGGATATCCTTCTGGTATAATTTGGCTATTTGTCTCCTCAAAATCTCATGTTGAAACGTAATCCTTAATGTTGAATGTGGAGTTCAGGCAGAGTTGCTTGGGTCATTGGGCTGGATCCCTCATGAATGGTTTTGTGTCCTCCCCATGGTAATGAGTGAACTCTTATTCTACTCATTCATACAATGTATGGTTGTTAAAAAGAGTCTGGTGCCTCCCTTCTACTTCTCTGTTCCTCCATTTCTCACCATGTAACATGTCTGCTATCCTTTTGCCTTCTACCATGACTGTAATTTTCCTGAGGCCTCCAACAGAAACAGATGCTAGTGCCATGCTTCTTGCACAGTCTGTGGAAATATGAGTCAAATTAACCTCTTTTATTTATAAATTAGCCAGCTTCAAGTATTTCTTGGTAGAAATACAAAATGGAAAAATACATTTCCCATTTACCTGTGTCTTAAATTTTTTCAGGAACACTTTGTTCTTTCCAAAGTGTAAATATTTCACCTCCTTGGTTAAGTATTTTATTTCTTTTTATCTGGCATCAGCTGTATCTTGTGATATAAAGTTCATGCTGCTGATGTCATCATGTTGATAAACAAGCCTGGAAACAGATTCACTGTGGCTATTATCTTTATCAGGAGTCCTAAAATCTGAAGTGGAAAGCTATAATAAACTTGTGCTTCTGAAATTACATCTATATTGCCATAAGCTATATGACTAAAGATTAGGTCTGACATCCTCTCGTCGTATATGAATATTCTTTATTTCTTTCTCTTTTCTGATTGCCCTGGCCAGAACATCTAAAACAATGTTAAATATGAGTGATGAGAGAGGACAAGCTTGTATTATACTGGTTTTCAAAGGGAATGCTTCCAGCTTTTGTCTACTCAATATGATATTGGCTGTGGGTTTGTCATAAACAGCTCTAATTATTTTGAGCTATGTTTCATCAATACCTAGTTTTTTGAGAGTTTTTAACATGAGGGGATGTTGAATTTTATCAAAGGCCTTTTCTATACTTACTGAGATAATCATGTGGTTTTTGTCTTTGGTTCTGTTTTTGTGATGGATTATGTTTATTGATTTGTGTATGTTGAATCAGCCTTTCATCCCATGGATGAAGCCAACTTGATCATGGTGGATATGTTTTTTGATGTGCTTCTGGACTCGGTTTGCTAGTATTTTATTGAGGATCCTTGCATCGATGTTCATCAGGGATATTGGCCTGAAGTTCTCTTTTTTTTTTATTGTGTCTCTTCCTGGTTTTGGTATGAAGATGATGCTGGCTTCATAAAATGAGTTAAGGAGGAGTCCTTCCTTTTCAAGTGTTTGAAATAGTTTCAAGAGGAATGGTACCAGTTCCTCTACATATTTCTGGCAGAATTCAGCTGTGAATATCTCTGGTCTTCATCATTTTTTTGATTGGTAGGCTCTTATTGCCTCAATTTCAGAGCTTGGTATTGGTCTTTTCAGGAATTCGACTTCTTCCTGGTTGAGTCTTGGTAGTTTATATGCATCTAGGAGTTTATCCATTTATTCTAGATTTTCTAGTTTATTTGCATAAATGTGCTTATAGTATTATCTAATGGTAGTTTCCATTTCTGCTGGATCAGTGGTGATATTCCCTTTATCATTTTTATTGTGTCTATTTGATTCTTCTCTCTCTTCTTTATTAGTCTAGCTAGGAGTGTATATATTTTGTTAATTAAAAAAAAAAAACTAGCTTCTGGATTTGTTGACTTTTTGGAAGGTTTTTCAGGTCTCTATCTCCTTCAATTATTCTCTAATCTTAGTTATTTCTTGTCCTCTGCTAGATTTTGGATTAGTTTACCCTTCCCTCTCTACTTCTTTTAATTGTGATGTTAGGGTGTCATTTTGAGATCTAACTTCCTGATGTGGGCATTTAGTGCTATAAATTTCCTTATTAATAGTGCTTTAGCTGGGTCCCAGAGATTCTGGTACCTTGTCTCTTGGTTCTCATTTGTTTCTGAGAACTTCTTGATTTCTGCTTAATTCCATTATTTAGCTGGGAGTCATTCAAGGTCAGGTTGTTCAATTTCCATGAAATCATGTGGTTTTGAGTGTGTTTCTTAATCTTGAGTTCTAATCTGATTGCACTGTGGTCTGAGAGACTGTTTGTTATGATTTCAGTGATTTTGCATTTTCTGAAAAGTGTTTTACTTCCAATTATGTGGTCAATTTTAGAATAAGTGTCATGTAGCACTGAGAAGGATGTATATTCTGTTGATTTGGGATAGAGAGTTCTGTAGACGTCTACTAGGTCTACTTGATCCAGAGCTAGGTTCAAGTCCTGAATATCCTTGTTAATTTTCTGTCTCATTGATCTATCTAATACTGATGGTGGGGTGTTAAAGTCTTCCACTATTATTTTCTGGAAGTTTAAGTCTCTTTGTACGTCTCTAAGATCTTTTTTCAAGAATCTGAATGTTCCTGTATTTGGTGCATATATATTAAGAATAGTTAGCTCTTCTTCTTGAATTGCTCCCTTTACCATTATGTAATGCAAGTTGTCTCTGTTTGCAGATGACATCTTAATAATTTTAAGTGGATATTTCAGTAGTATTAAGTACATTCACAGCATTGCACACCCAATCTCCAGAACTTTTTTAACTTTGAAAAACTAAAACTTTATGCCTTTTAAACAACAATGTTTGGGAGGCCAAGGCAGGCAGATCACTTTAGACCAGGAGTTTAAGACATGTCTGGGCAACATGGTGAAACCCCATCTCTACCAAAAAAAAAAATTTTTTTCTTAAATGGCTAAGCATGGTGACTGGTACCTGTGGTCCCAGCTACTTAGGAGGCTGAGGTGTAGGGATCATTTGAGCCTAAGAGGCAGATGCTGCAGTGAGCCCTGATTGCACCACTGCTCTCCAGTCTCCTCTGTTACTCAGGCTGGAGTGCAGTGGTATAATCAGGGTTCACTGTGCCTCAACCTCTTGGACTCAAGAGATTTTCTCCCTTCATCCTCTGGAGTAGCTGGGACTACAGGCACATGTACCACCATAACCAACTAATATTTATTTATTTATTGTCCCATGTTTCCCAGGCTGGTCTCAAACTCAGGATCAAGTGATCCTCCCACCTTGGTCTGTCGGAGTGCTGGGATTATAGGTATGAGTCACAGGTACAGGCACAAGAATTCTATATGGAGGTTTGGGTATGGATGGTTCTATCATCCAGCTAGTGAACATTTTATAGTTTTTCAAACCACATGCCCCCCCTTTCCTCCCTCCTTTAATACTCCCTAAATTCAATTTCTTTTTTGAAAAAGGACTCTTTATATGTTGTGGATATTTGCCCTTTACTATGTGTGGTACAGATTTTTTAAAGTATTTTTTCATTGGTCTATTAACTTTAATTAAGGGTTAATTTTTCTCATGTAAGTTTTTAATTTATAAAGAAAGAATTATATTGCACAAACTATTCTAGAATGTTATTTACTCAATATAATGTATATCAATGTCTATATACCTGTCTTATTTGTTAAGTTCTACATAGCTTCCCACTATGTTAATCTGCCACATTTTATTTAACCAGTCTTTTGTCAATTATACATTTAGGATTATTTTCCTGGCTTTTGTGACTAAAATAGTGTCAATGAACTTTTCTGTACCTTCATCTTTCTTTGTAAATGATTAAATGTATTCATAGGATACAGTGCAATAGCAGTGGAGTTATTGGGTACTAAGTGTAGATAAACTAAATGTTATAGGAGATTGCCAAATTTTAGGAGAAATGGGTTCTCACTGTTGGAGACGGATAGAGATTTGAGTAGTTAGGTATAAAGCTATTATAGGAAGAAGGGAAGGAATATACTAAGACACGGCATTCCCCACTCAGCTCCAATTTTAAAAAAAAAAGAATGATGATGAATTTAACTTAAGGCAAATATATGGTTTTCAGTGGAAAATATAGTCAAATGGTAAGAGAGTTTGTCAAAAAGCATTCAAGCTCATATAACACTCTTATTTTCTGAAACTCTAAAACAGTTGTTTTTAAACAGTGGTTTATAAAATCCTAAGGTAACCGAAAGAAGAGAGAGAAGACAGGCCCCAGATCAGCATCCATCAAAACATTTCATATTATATTTGTTTCTTACATTGAGTCTCAACAGAATATTTCATTTCATGCATAGGCATATATCACTGAGAAGCAAAGAAAAAGATGTATCATTCTATAGGAAGTATATTACTCTCAAAATATCTAGGATTTTATTCAAATGCTTTGATCTCCAGAACTTTTCAATCTCAAAAAATGAGTTTATAAAAATATTTCATTTTATAAGTCTTATTAATATTTACCATATTAAAATTTAAATTCCGAGTTTAAAATCTTTTTTCTGTTTTTAATAAAGTGTGATTTAATTGATGGGTAAAATTGTATGTATTAATCATGTACAAAATAATGTTTTGATATATATGTATACACATACACATTGTGGATCAAGCTAGTTAACACATACATTACTTCACATAGCTGCCATTATTATGATTTTGAACACTTAAAATTTACTCTCAGCATTTTTCATGAATTAAATATATGGTTTTTAACTTTAATCACTGTGTTTACAATAGGTATCTTGAACTTATTCCTCCTATATGACTGAAATTTTGTAACCTTTGACCAACCACCTCTCCCACCACAGCCCAAGCTCTTGGTAACGATCATTTTACTCTCTACTTCTATAAGATCAACAGTTTCAGATTCCACATGCGAATGAGATCATGCAGTATTTGCCTTTCTGTGCCTGGTTTATATCACTTAAGATAATATTCTCCAGGTTAATCCATGTAACAAATGGCAGGCTATCCTTCTTTTTATAGCCAAATAGTATTTTATTTTATTTTATGTATACTATAAATATAAACATTTATTTACATATATATATTTTATTGTACTTTAGGTTCTAGGGTACATGTGCAGATCATGCAGGATTGTTGCATAGGTACATACATGGCAAGGTAGTTCGCTGCCTTCATCTCCCCATTTACATAATGTTATCTATCCATTTATCCATTGATGGATACTTAGGTTGATTCCATATCCTGGCTATTGTAAAAACACATCAAAAAGTATAGGAGTATTGCAATACTGCTTTTATTTCCTTTAGATATAAATGCAGTAGTGGTGTTGCTGGATCATATAGTAGTTCTGCTTTTGATTTTTTGAGGAAACTTCACATTGTTTTCCATAACGGCCATAGTAATTTACATTTCCACAAACAGAGTGCAAGTTTCCTTTTTCTCTTCATCCTCATCAACCTTTGTTAATTTTTATATTTTTAATAATATTCATTCTAACACATGTGAGATGATATTTCATTGTGGTTTTAATTTGCATTTCCCTGATGAGTAGCGATGTTCAGCACCTTTTCATATAAAATATCTCTTCGGGACTTTTGACCATTAAAAAAAAAATTGGGTTATCTGTTTTCTTGCTATTGTGTTGTTTGAGTTCTTTATATCGTTTGGATATTAACCTCTTATAGATATATGATTTAGAAATATTTTTCTCATTCTGTAGATTTTATCTTCATTCCTTTGATGTCTTCTCTTGCTGTGCAGAAGCTTTATAGTTTGATACAATGTCATTTATCTACTTTTTCTTTTGTTGCTTGTGGTTTTTGGGTCATATAAAAAAATTTTTGCCCAGATCAATGTAATGGAGCATACCCTCTATGCTTTTGTCTAGTAATTTCATTGTTTTGGGACTTATATTGAAGTCTTTCATTTATTTTGAATTGGCTTTTGTATAAGGTGTGAGATAAGAACTTATTTTTATTCTTCTGCCTGTGGATATCCAGTTTTCTTAACACCATTCATTGAAGAAACTGTCCTTTCCCCTATGTGTGTTCTTGACATCTTTGTCAAAATTCACCTGGCCACAAACATGTGGATTTATATCTGCTCTTTCTATTCTGTTCCGTTGGTACATATCTCTGTTTTTATGCTAGTGCCATGTTGTTTTGGTTACTATAGCTTTGTAATAAATTATAAAGTCAGATATTATGATTCCTTCAGTTTTATTCATTTTGGTCAAGAGTCCTTGGTTATTCAGGGTATTTTGTGGTTCTATATTACTATTAGGATTTTTTTTTCCCTCTTTTCTGTAAAAAATACCATTGGTGTTTTGATAGGAATTGTCGTTAATCTGTAGATCACTTTAGCTATAATGGACATGTTATCAATGTTTATTCTTCCAATCCATGAACATGGGACATTTTTCCATTTACTTGTGTCTTCTGAAATTTCTCTTGTTATGTTATATAGTTTTCAGTTTAGAGATCTTTCACTTCCTTGATTAAATTCATTCCTAATTATTTTATTTTTGTAGTTACTGTAAATAGGATTGTTTTCTTGATTTACTTATCACGTAATTCATTTGTAGTAGTATATAGAAATGTTACCTATTTTTGTATGCTGATTTTGTATTGTGCAACTTTACTGAATTTGTTGATTATTTATTCCAGTGTTTTGGTGAAATCTTTTGGTTTTCTAGGTATAAGATTGTGTTGTCTGGGACGGGTGCAGTGGCTCATGCCTGCAATCCTAGCACTTTGGGAGGCCAAGGCAGGCATATTACGTGAGGTCACAAATTCCAGACCAACCTGGCCAACGTGGCCAAACCCTGTATCTACTAAAATACAAAAATTAGCCAGATTTTGTGGTGTACAACTGTGGTTCCAGTACATGGGAGGTTGAGGCTGGAGAAACATTTGAACCTGGGAGGCAGAGGTTGCAGTGAGCCAAGATCCCACCGCTGTGCTCCAGCCTGGGCAACAGAGTGAGACTCAATCTCAATAAAAAAAATGTCGTGGCCGGGCGCAGTGGGTCACGCCTGTAATCCCAGCACTTTGGGAGGCCGAGGCGGGTGGATCACGAGGTCAAGAGATCAAGACCATCCTGGTCAACATGGTGAAACCCCGTCTCTACTAAAAATACAAAAATTAGCTGGGTATGGTGGCATGTGCCTGTAGTCCCAGCTACTCGGGAGGCTGAGGCAGGAGAATTGCTTGAACCCAGGAGGCGGAGGTTGCGGTGAGCCGAGATCGCGCCATTGCACTCCAGCCTGGGTAGCAAGAGTGAAACTCCGTCTCAATAAAAAAAAAAAAAAAAAAAAAAAATGTCGTATGTAAACAAGGCCAGTTTGATTTCTTCCTTGCAACTTTGGATGCCTTTTATTTCTTTCTGTTGTCTACCAGGACTTCATTGTTATGTTGAATAAAAGTGGTGAAAGCGAATATTTTTGTCTTGCTTATGATCTTAGAAGGCAAGCTTTTCAATATTACTGATTGAGTATCATAATGGCTGTTTATTTGTAATATACAGTCTTTATTGTGTTTAGGTGCATTGTTTCTATACTTAATTTGTTGGGAGTTTTTATCACTAAAAGGTGTTGTATTTTGTCAAATGATATTTCTGCATCTATTGAAATGATCATATGGTTGTTGTTCCTTATTCTAGTTCTGTGGTTTATCACATTTTTAGTTTTCTGTATGTTGAACTATCCTTGTACCTCAGGGGTAAATCTTACTTGATCATGGGGAATGATATTGTTAATGAAATGTTAAATTTGGTTTGCTAATTTCTGCTGAGGTCTTTTGTATCTATGTTCATCAGGGATTTGGGGCTGTAGTTTTCTGTTTTGTAGTGTCTTTGTCTAGTTTTTATATCAGGAAAATACTTATTTTTAATAATTTAATCTTATTTAAATTTAATTAAAATTTATTTTTAAAATCGTTATTAAAAATAATTATAATAAACCCATTACATGTTAACATAAATAACTGACATTTTTTAAAAATCTATATTTTTCTAACCAAAAAAATTTGTAAGGTGACTGGCATTGTTTTACTATTTTTGCAAATCGTTGGAATATCTGGTACATGGAAAACAGCTTAAAAAAAATTCTCATTCTATTTTTAATGTTTGACTATTCACAGCTTTCCAGCTTCATCTTTCTCTTTCCTCCTCTTGTCTCACATCTAGGAAAGCTGATAAGAAAGCATACACTCTCACCCTTTGGCACCAGTGGGAAATTCAAAGCATATAATCACTAGTACAGCCCCAATTCCCTAAATAAAATAATAGCCATGGCCATTCACCCCTCCTTCGTTTCTCAGTTCATTTTTGGACCTGCTTGGGAGCCATTTTTACTCTCTCCAGAAAGCCTCATTATACATGCCATAAATTTTTCCAAACCTTTTTGGTGCATACATGGCATGGTTAGTCTCAACGTTCAAACCACATTTGAGTGGAGGGTCGATCCCATCTCTTTGGTGTGACCACAACACAGCTGGATTCTTTTATGTGCTTCTTCATTCAATCTTTTCCACATGTTGTTTTGCTTCAAATATTTAAGGAAAATCCAGCCTCACACCGATATATAGTTGGAAAAAGCATTATTCTAATAACTCTTATAGAGAATTGTGGATATTCCCCTTTGATACTTTACCAAAACTTGGTAATTCTTAGTTGCAATAGATAAGGTAGATTCGATGTTAACTTTTAGATCATGTTAATAAATTTGACATTTAGAAAACGTTTTCTGCTAAGCGTAGTGTCTTATGCATGTAATCCTAGCACTTCAGGAGGTTGCCTAGCTAGGCAACATGAAGAAATGTTGTCTCTCAAAATAAAATTTAAAAACAAAATTAACTAGGCGTGGTAGCACTTGCCTGTGGTTCCAGCTACTTGGGAGGCTGAGGTGAAAGTATTACTTTAGCCCAGAAAGTTGAGGTTGAAGTGAGCAGTGATCATGCACTCCAGCCTGGGCTTCAGAGTGAAACCAAATAACAAATATTTATGATAAATATTGTCATTTTTTTTCACTGTTGCCTTGCTTTATTTTTGAGGAAAAAGCATACCAAATACCTGTCTAAATAATCATGACTTTTCTCTCATTCTTTCAAATAAAACAATGTGTTTGTTTAGGTTTAAAAATGACTAACATCTTCTACCTCAAACAATCATACAACTGCTTTTTCTGGAGACAACCATCATACTTTACCGTACAACAAAAGTGCTTTATGTACACTTCCCATTTTATCACAACAATTATTAAAAAGTTGTATATCCAAGGATTTAGATTTAATAGCCTTGATAGTTTTTACTGCTTCATCAATAATGTTTTTAAGTGTAACTGGCTTGTATCTACCTGCATATGTGTGACAGTAAATAATATAATGACTATTAGCAGTTTGATGCCACTGCCCTGATTTTTTCTAAGGGTGCTAGCATTTTTAATCCCCATAGCTTTTCTGCCATGTGCCAATATCTACACAAGAAAAAAGGCAGATCATATCTTGACATTTATATGGAAATAATTTTAATGTCACAGACTTTAGGGAAGAGCATTAGTAATCACAAGGGTTCTTGCACCACTATTTGAGAACCATACTTAGGGGCTTAGAAAAAAGGGAATTATGTGTGAGTTGGTGTAATTAAATCAGGACTTTACAGAGCAAGTGTAACTTCAGTTGGAATCATAAAGATTGACATTTGGACAGGCAGCCATGGGAAGGAAAGGCATTCCAAGCAATGCTCTCTGCATGAATATAACTGTTGTGATATATGGGAGAAACAACCAGGGGTCTGGTGAAAGATTACCAAGGAGACAAAAGATGGAAATAAACTGCCTGGTTAGCATGAGATATGATTATAAAATCAGGCACTCTGATAATGAGTGGTATTAAGATAAACAGGTGAGAACCTTTGACTATGAAGTGAAATATTAGCAATACGAGAAAATAAAATACTCAGTAAAATGAGGGCGCTTCATCGTTTATCAAAATTATTAATTAGCAATTTTCAAGTATCATATTATAAATTAGGTGGACACACAAACATGATTTTGCTAAATGGTAAGTATAGTTTCAGAAAAGTGGCAAACTAGTAAACACCTTCAAAGCAAGCATCACTTTAGCAGTTTTAGTTAGTAGATTTGTTCTTATTTAATTTAGTTCATTCATTCCTCAATCTTCAGAGAGTCATGTTGGCAAAGAAAATTTTCTGAGACAATTGCTGACATTTTTTTCTTCTTCGCATGGGAGGGCTAGTTTTGTGTTGATAGTTTACATACTCTGTATAGTCCAATGAAAGGATCAGTGCTTTCTCTCAGCATGGCTTTCAGATGGAATGCTATGAAGACAACCATACACGTCAGCATTGCCCAGAATGAATACTGATTTGGGACAAAACAGAAAGCTAGAAGGCACTAGAAAGCACTAGAATATACTAACCATGTTTGGAAGCAAACAAGAGCTTTGGTAATTTATCTGGCCCAAGTGAAGAATGCTGTGTGAATTTTTCTCAATAGACTTTGTTTTACTTATAGTTTTAAAAGCAAGCAACATTTGCTAACAAACTGCATGTGAGGTATAGTTGCTTTATTTTACTAAGTCACAGTCAAATAACAACCCCACCCCCCGCCCCCAACTGAATTAACAGGTTGATGGAATTTAATAAATTGGTTGTTTTGGTTCATTGGTGATTATTATTGCTCCTCTCCTTTTTTTCCTTTTCATTATAAAATAAACCCACCTAAACATCTTACGGCAGAAAAATAACCCCAAATAACTTAAGGCCTTATTTAAGTTTTGAAATTTCCTTATTGATTTGGTTTAAATTCTCAATAGGTATGAGTGTTTGGAGAAATCTCTACTTTTATTTAAAAGGAGAAAAAGGGGCCAGGGGTGGTGATTGATTCATGCTTGTAATCCCCACACTGTGGGAGGCCAAGGTGGGGGATCACTTGAGGGTGAGTGGATCACTTGAGCCCAGGAGTTAGAGATAAGCTTGAGCGACATAGTATGACCTTGTCTCTTAAAAAAAAAATTTAGAAAATAGCCAGATGTGGTGGTGTACGAGGCTGCAGCTAGCTGTGATTGTACTACTGCACTCCAGACTGGGCAACAGAGAGACTCTGTCTCAAAAAAAGAAAAAAAAAAAAAAGAGGAAAGAGGAAGAAGAAAAAGTTCTTTGTAAGTATCTCCGTGACACTCAACACTGAGGAAAATAAATGTCACTCCTAACACGAAAAAACAAATAAAACAATAAAACAAAACCTTGCATTTATTCAGAGGTATTCAGTCAACTCTTATAAAGTGGAAATCAATTTATTTTAAAATTTAAAAATGACTTTTTTTACATCACAAAAGCGGTACCTATTTATTACGGAAATCTTTAATAATGTACTCAGTATTTTGTAACTACTATTGGAAGAAAGTCATGCTTTTCTGCAATATTGCAGATTTGCGAATGCCTCTCCATTGCACTGAAGACAATGTTTACATGTTCATGTCTGTGTCTACTAAAGTTTCAGTTCACTATGAGTCAACTAAGCAAAATGTTTTACTAATGTAGAGTTACCAGATTTATAAAATAAACATATAGGATGCCCAGCTAAATTAGTTAATTTTATGTTTATGTATGCCTCAAATATCATCCTGTATTTTAACTTTAAACTTTATAGGCTGAACTTTAATGTTATTATTTGCCTTAGAGAGATTAAAAAGTAAAAATTAAAAAAAACAACAAAAAAGAGCAAAACAAATTCTTATTATGGAATAAGTAAAACACAGAACGAACAACCAAGCAAATATATTCCAGACCTTAACACACATCTGGCCTACTCTCCGATACTTACAGTCCTCCAATCCTAAATCGTGAGAGGCAGATCCCTATTTAAGTGGAGACATTCAGAGCCCAGCTGATCTTATTATTAGACCGACGTGTATACCACTAATTTTCAACTTTCAATTTTTTATCTTTAAACTTATGATAATATCTGCCTGAGTTGATTGATATAGAAATTAAATGAGATAATATGTGGAAAGTGTTTTACATGTACTTATCTGTCAATTTCTTCAATCAAGTAAATGAAGATTCAATTATATTTACTAAATTCTATTGGGGAAAATCTTGAAGCTAGTATATTTTAGACTGCTTTAATTTTTTGTTATAAAAATTTCAAATATGCACAAAGGTAGAGAAAATAATAACAATATAATGCCATGTATTTAGTACCCAGACTCAAAAATTATCAACATTTTCCCATTCTCATTCTTCTTTTTTTTTCCTGGAGAATTGTAAGTATATTCTTGAAAAAAATATATACTTTTACCCATTCATATTTCAATATGTATTATAAATATATTTCACAATAAGGATTCATCCTCTTTTCAGAAAATTAGCTGGAATTTCCTCTCTAATTGTTTGCACCTTCCAGTTAATTGGTGTACATTCTAAATTAAATGTCAAAAGGAAGTCAGTAAGGAGATGCTTAGATTTTAGCACTACAGACTGGAAATGCAAATACTGTTACAAGTTATAGCTTGCATAATAAAAGCACAAAGAAACAATCTTTCACCATAAAATATTAAAAGCAGTTTCATAAAAACAGAAAACAAAATTCTCTGGAAATGAGAAACTTTTACTTGCCATTGCAGTTGCATTTGTGGATCAGTGGGATGAAAGTATGTACTTGGAGCTAACAGAAAGCTGCTAGTGGATACATTTTACATTTGGGTCTTCAGTTTCTGGCCGGGCACCGTGGCTCACGCCTGTAATTCCAGCACTTTGGGAAGCTGAGGCCGGCGGATCACCTGAGGTCAGGAGGTCGATACCAGCCTGGCTAACATGGTGAAACCCCGTTTCTACTAAAAATATAAAAAATAGCAGGGCATGGTGGCGCGCACCTGTAATCCCAGCTACTCGGGAGGGTGAGACAGGAGAAACCCTTGAACCCAGGAGGCGGAGGTTGCAGTGAGCCGAGATCACGCCATTGCACTCCAGCTTGAGCAACAAGAGTGAAACTCCATCTCATAAAAGAAGAGAAGAGAAAGAAAGGAAGGACAGATTTCAGTTTTTAAGGTTACCTGAAACTCATACATAGCAATAAATGCGCTAAACTAGATTGTTCTTCTAATAGCTTTTTTTTTTCATTCTCCCTCCTGTGTGAACTTTAATACTAAATGTACCATTGTTCACTCCTATGTAATTTTTAAAGGAAGAAGCTCCATAATGGTCAAGTTAAAATGAAAAGCCAAAGTGACAAATCAAATGCACGTGTATAATAAGGCTTCTACTCGAATGTGTACTGAGAATTAGAAAAATTTTGACCAATATTAATTCACTGAAAATCTTATAAACTCAGTGGAAATATAGTGGGAAAAAAGAGAAGAAATTCAGATTTGGAAGGCCTGAAATACATTCTCAAGTTCCACTACTAGCAAGCTGGATGGAAGGAGCAAGGACCATGTGAAGATGAATGCCCTCCACTGTATAAACATTACATACAAGACATTGTTTTTTATTGTTATATACAACTATACATATATATATACACACATACATATATATATATACATACATATATATACATATATGTATATATGTATAGTTGGAAATAATTCTATGGCTTTATTGAAAAAGCTAAGCTGCCAGGAGATTTCGAGGTTGGTGTGGTAACTGTTTCCCACCTAATAGCAGAATATGCGAATATAAATAAGCATGCAAGTTGAAGGTATCAATGCCTAAGGGTAGCATATAAACCCACCATATATTTCAGCATCTATTTTCAGAAATTGTGCAGTTTTACCCAAATATGCTTATATCCAGATGCCTTCTTTTTCCTCCCTTTTGTTACCTCTAACACAGTTTGTGTTTGTACACCCTTCTGACCCCCGGAGATGAGGTGATAATGGAGAACTCCTTGGGGGGAGCAAGGAGAATGATTGATGAATTTTTGAATAGGCCTAATTGAAAAACAAAGCTAGTTACATTTTATCATTGGCTGTAAACATTCAGTGTGGAACTACAGATTTTTCCTTGTAAAATCAATGAGCACTTTGTACTTTAACTGGGAATTTATTAGCCTCTACATTCAATAAGTTTGCATCACTAATGTGAGTCAAACCTTTACAGTCTGCTCAAATACTTTTGATTATGGCATCTGAGAAGAACTTTTGTTGGGATGTGTGTTCCCTACGTGCAGGTAATATTGAACTGGAAACAGGCAACCAGTCCAAATGGGAACAGGGAACAGATGTCTTCTCCACTACCAGTTTCCAGTTTCAAGTTCAATATATGTGCATACCGAGTATAATCAGTGTTTTATTTAAATATGTAAATTTATTAAATTTACACCAGTGAATTTTAGGAATAGAACCTTTATGGAACCTCTTTTCTGACTTGCTTCTCCACTCCATTTTAAATTTCTCTACTGAAGTTTTCCTCCTCCACAACACTGCCTGCATTTTCCAAAGTAATTCATGAATGCAGCTAAAAAGAGAAGCCTTTAACAGCTAATCTGCATTTTTTCCTTCAGCATAATATCGATCTGACAGTAACAGTTTTGATAAGGTGCACTTTTTGCAGGATGGAACAAAGAGCAATAAATTAGTTTTGAACTTTTATGATCTTGTATTATAAAGAGTCTACAACAGACGTTGTATTCAAATCAATTGTCAAAGTGAAGAAGGATTAATAACTGTTGTACTATGTAACCTTTTACATAACTGCAGCCTGAGGAAGGGAACACTTTAAGATCTACTGCCGTATTTCATTATTGTAATTCCTAATAGAAGACCCTTTTCATTACAGAAAAAAAGGGGAAAAAATACTAGCTTAGTTTGTAGATTTGTTTGTAGAACTTATTTTAATTTTCCTGGACATTATTGGGAGATGAAGTTGAAAGCAGACTCAGAGAAGAAAATTCCCAAGAGAAATTGTGGATTATGAGGTCAAAGAATAAATAGCAGAGATTTTGCTTTTCAGGAGACATCACATTAGATTGCATTGCATTTCTATTGCTTTATCACTGATGAGGTGCCTTTTTTTCTGAAAATCTTGAAAATTTTTATAGATAGAGTAATTTTAATGGGTCTTAGGATCATATGTAGATGATTCTGGAATCCATATTGCTTTTTCCAGAGAAAGAAACTGAGTCACACAGTGGTTCAATAACTGCCTCAAGATAATTAACCAGCTCAGTAATTCTGTCCTGTATTTTAGTGTCTGAATGAAGAAGAAATGTAGACCCTCAGACTCCTATGTTAAACAATCATACTCTACTTACCTCCCGTTGGTGATCATAGCCCTTTCACAGAAATTCTAAAATAAAGTTCACCTCACTGTTGTTAAGAATTTTTGTACAATATAGAAAAGGACAGTATCTTTGACGTGAAAGGCCAGTAGAATATGATTCATCACAGCAAAGGCAAGGAGGCTCTTCATTTTAAACTGCAGCTTGGCTGGAGGACATTAAGAGTATTCTAAACCATGTGGAGTTAGACATCCCCTCAAGATGCCAAGGCCTAAAATAATACAGTGACCGGACAGTACTCTAAAATGGGCTTTAGAATCGACTTCAGGAATAGAACAGAGAATTAAGAGTTAGGAGACTTAAACTCTAGCCCCTGACCAGCTGTGAGGCTTTGGACAATTCCTCTCCCATTGCTCGTCTCAGTTTTTCCATCATTAAAAGGATTAAAAGGAGGAAGTTAGGTTAGAATTGGGATTCAAATCAGATTGAATCAAATATCATGCAATTTTTTCCCCAAATCTAACAGACCCACACCTTTTTTTGTTCCTTACAAACGAGCTTTTAAAGAGATGGGAACCGTGATTCTGCAGAATGTTTGATCTGGATTTAACTACATCCTTTCTTGCGGCATATAATTCATTCCTCACAGCCCTGAATTTCCTGTAAAGTGAAAGTTTGGTTTAAAGGCTGTATAAGATTTTTGGCAAGTACATTGCATAGGTGCTGCTTCATACTTCATCTTGCATTTTATCAAAAGGCTTATACTGACTGCTTACCCACTAGTGATCATGAGTAATTGCTGTTTAGGGTGGTAACAGACTGGTGCCTCCATTGTAACGTTTTGATTTCCCCTTGAAACTGGCAAGTACTGTGATACTTGTGGCCATGCCATTTTTAAAGTCTGCAATGGTAAGGATCAAAACTATGTTAAAAAGACTCTAAAATGTGGTTTATTATCTTTTCTAATTCTTTCCATAAATCTTTTAAAATTAATTTTTGGTGTTTAAGATTGTCTTCTATCATACTCTTACTTTCTTTATGAAACATTGGCAAGTAACTGGTGATATGTTATTTTAAGAAATGCTCTTGTGAAGAAACTCTAAATATTTGATTTTAATGGTAATAAATAATAAGAAATTACCTAGAAATTAATTTTTAAAGCAGCTATTTTAATAGTGAACAATGATTTCCAAGACCATATGTAGGACAGAATTTATTTTGCAAAATTCTCTTAAAACAAGTTGTTTTTTCTAAGTTAACCTTTTTTTTGTTTCACAGTGTAGTATTGAGATTTATGAATGCTTATATACTTTTTCAGCTTATTTGCAGCAGAGTACTTCACCTGATTATATAAATGTCCTTTTTCTCTGTATATTTATATACTGAATGTGCTAATTTTACCGGCTTAGGAAGGACTGCTAAAAGTGCAGAACGACCTAGTTCAGGTTTGTCTTCAACGAATTAAGTTGCCCTATCAATTGAAGGGTCATAAACAGGTATACTTAATGGTAAATAGGTTTTGTAACAAGCATCTGTGAAAAAAAATTACACAAAAATTGCTTCTGAGGAATTTTTTTAATGACTGATTTTTAATGAACTCACTTTCTTGACTGAAGATTTGAATGAAGAAACAAAAGAATCTAAAATTGCCTTAGGGAGCGAGGTCAGGCAAAGGTTAGTCAAAGGAAGGGGGAATTAAATATCGTTCATGGCTTTGGAAAATTTTTAATCATTGCACACACATACACACATAACATCAGAGCATTGATAGGTAGGCTATGTAAATACAATTTTATAAAATTAGGTGAATGTTTCATTGTATTCTTATGATTTGGCTTTCTGCCTGTATTTCACTTCATAATCGAATTTTGAAATTTGAAAAATAGGGAAGATTAAAACAACTTAATAAGGTATTAAGTTATTCAAATTATTATTTTGGCTTAGAATGAGGATTAGTTTTAGTAGAACATTGAAAGAAAAATTTATGCATTTAGGATTTGTAGGGGACATAAATAAGGAGAAATATGCAGAATTTCTATTATCAAATGTTCTAGTCCATAAAAAAATAGAAATAGTGACCAGTTTCTATACATACTTATCTGGAAATTGAGGGTGTAAGCAGAAATTCCTTTTATTATGTGTCAGTTTATTATAAATAAGAATGTTTTATTCCTAACATAGGATAATTTCTTATGAAGAAATACTTCAAGTGGGTTGTTATTTATGTTCTAAGATAATATTTTAGTAGTTAAAAATACCTCATTAAATATTCATTCCCTTTTTGCTGTTTTTACCCTACTTTTTCTAGATTAAAAGCAAAGTTAAATTAATAAACAAATCTTAAAAATATGTTGCTTTAAGACTGATGAGCTTTCTTTAAAAAAATAAATTATGTTACGTATACTTAATTTTTGCAACAATCGCTTAGATACTTTAACAAGATGGGGTCAACCTTTTGTAATTTTATTACTTCCTGAGACAATTGCCTCACAGTAAGGCAACCTTTATGTCTTTTCGTGTGACTATATACAATTAATATTATTTAGAGGTTTTTTGAATGTAGGATGGGGATTTCTTCCTTTTTCTACTTCCACCAACTATATTGCCGAAGAAGACAGTGTGGTTGAAAAAGAGTAAAGTTTCACTTCATTGATTATTACTAACATGAAAATCTAGAAAAAGTAACCATCTTAAACTCTCTAAAATTATTAGATCACCAGCAGTTATTATATTAATTTTCTAATAAAATCTTCTGAAGACTTCCTTCTTACACTAACAGCGATAACTGCAATGCAATTTATCTGAGGATACACTAGCAGACCTTCGCAGACTTATCAAAATGGATCATAAGGAAATTGTACTGAGCAAAAAGCCTTTTATATGAAACAAAACTGATGAATTCTGCGCTTTGTTGGTTTGCAAAATTATGAAAAGGAAAAAAAAAGTGGTGTGCTGTTATAAATTTGCCGAGTTTCTTCCTCCTCAAAAAAAATCTGTTTTTCTTCTTTCAAATTTACCCTTTGTGGCACAAAATAAAGCTAGATTTAGATTTACAGAACGGAGACCATTAGTATACTTTAATATTTCTAGAATCTGCATTTTTACTATATAAAAGCCTAGCGTCTTGGTAAATGCTGTCAAAGGTAATGTTATGAGAAAATGATGTGGTTTTTTAATTGTCTGTTTTAAATTTTGGAACACCAAAATAACGCAGCATTTGTTAACTTGGTTGAACAACCTATCTATTGTATTTAAAAAAAAATAGAAAGAAAAGAAATCAAATCAACAACTTAGGAAAAACTGTCCAGCCTTTAGTACTGCTCCCAACATAACTGTGTTACTTATTTTTCTTTTATTTGGAGATGAAGAAGAAAATGTTCTCTTACTTTTAGACAATGGGAAAATATATGACTTAGAATATCTGTGTATTTAGAGCTAAGTTTTTACAGAAGGGAAGCCTAATCAAAAAGAGAGTTAAGAAAAAATCTGAGTGAATTTTCTACTTATTTTATGATATTTATCCTTTAGGACAGCTTTATGAAATTATGAGTGACTCAAAGTGGAGCTAACAACCAGACAGAAAGATCTTATTTAATTATCTATAATTTAACATGGTTTGAGGTGCCTTTTTATTATTTTTGAATGTTTAATTAACTCATAAATGCAGATGAATATTATGCCTAAAAAAATGAACAAGTTGCACAAGCTCAGAATTTGTTCCTTTACCTGTACAGATGGAGCAAATAATATCTACTAATAGGGTTATTGTGAATGTTAGAATGGGAAGAAAGAATGTTAAGTCCTATCTGATTGGGAGCCTTTGTATAGATCTAAAACAAAGGTAAAATGAAGCAATTATCCAGAGAATCTGTGTAGAAAACTCACTTTAGTCTTACTTATTTGATAATTTTAATGGAAATACTTGTTGTGATTTGGGCCAACTTTATACCTGAGCCTTTCTTTCTATGCAAATTCTATCGGAATACATTTTTTATTCTCATAAAAAATTTCAAAAGCAGCAAAATGCTTCTTTGTTCCTTTTGGTACCCAAAGCTCTCTTACTCCTTATAGGACTTAATAGGGCCCATCACAACCTGAAAAATGTAAAGCAACTGTTTCTGTCTGTATAAAATGAAAGTAATAGGAATGTAGTAAGGATCAGTTACTAAAATATGTGTAAATATGCTTTACAGAGAAAACCATTTTTTACAAATTTTAATTATTTTTTTTCTATCATTTATGCTGGCTTTTATACATGGAGAGATAGTATCAGGAGAGCTTCTCCTTCCAAGGAAGTTTTCTTGTCATGAGCCTGGGTTTGCAATGAGTCCGTCACACTTACCTGGTTTCCCTTGCTGCAAAATTAGGCATTTGCCATTTGGCTCACTAGGGTGATGGCTGCAATTTCTGTTATTGAAAATAAGTGATGCTAATTGGCCCATGTGGAGATAAGTCTTGTCGCCTTGGTCTCATTAATGCCATGATTTAGCCAACAGAGCTAAGCAGCAAGGAACTAAATGATGGAGTTACTAACTTCTTATTGCATATTGTTCCCGCACTCTCAGCTTTCTCACATTTACATTTTTACTATATTAGCAAAAATAAATATATTTATGCCCCTAAAGATTTTTCAGATTCTAAAAAGGCTGGCAGTGAAACTTTATCATACAGAAAGTTGTTTGCAAATGTGCTTGAACCTTAATAAAAATGTATAGCTTGAGAGACTTGGCAGTGTTTTAATATATGCACCTCCCAAGTTTTACCCAGCTGGAAGGAGGAAACCCTGATGAATTTTCATGCCTCTTGGAGAGCTAATAACAATATTTGTTGAAGTGAGGATTCTTTCGGGAACCCTTCAGGAAAAATACTATTCTCCTCCTTGAGTGAGTGAAATTTGAAGAACAACTTCAAGCAGCAACACTGTTGTCAAAAGAAACAGATGGGGCAGTTTCTGAGGTCACTTCTTACAGTATCTAAAATTAATTCACAGTAAAATATCTACCTAACTAGGGGCTAATTTCTCTTAAGAATTTTTGAACTGGAAAATGAGCTCACCAGCTTCCTGCTTCAAATTTCTCTTTGTAGAACTGATCAAGCGGAAGGATGGGTATTATCTGAAATGTAGATCTGAAAAAAGAACATTAACAATAATGGCATTTCTTCACGGTGCTCATTTAGAAATATGAGTTAGCAAGAGTGTGTACATAGAAGATGTCTTCACTTAAAACCCATCTGTCCTCAGTGGGGTCATCAAAAGGTCAGATGTTGTGTCACCTTGGGCTATTTAGCAAAAACTAAAGCTTTCTTTCCAACTTTTAGGCCTTCTTTTATTTCCTGGAGACTGGTTTCCCCTTGGCAACAATTCAAAGTACTAATTCCATAGGTTGAAGATCTTTAAAATGGAAAATGAAAATCCCCCTTGATTCCAAGTAGTTGAGTAATTACCACTAAAGGGGGGTGAGGGACAAGAAAAGCTGTCATTTTTTTTTTCCCAAAAAAGAAAAGAACAGTGGGGAAGAACTGTTTGCAATTAATATATGTTTTAACAAACATGAGAGAGAGGTAAAGAAAACAAATATGTATAGAATATCCAATGGGCTATGTCTTCAAATTTATGATTTTTTAAGTATAAAATAATAGGATTCGTTATGTTTATCATCATGCTGTTTGCTGATTCATATTATAAATACTGGAAGCATTTATGTTTTTCATATTTGCTTTCTAAACTCCTGCAGAGATGTGTTGTGACTGGGAAGGAGTTACTCCTGACCCCTCTCCCACACAATAGTGCATGATATATCATTAATGCAAACCAAAGTTTTGGCAAATATGTGTGACTGTGAATATTTGGAATCATCACTCACTATGAAAAACTCTCTGTCTCAAGGTTGTTTTGAAACAAATGGTTTCAGCACAAATGAAGAATTTAGCCCAGACAAAATAATTAATCAGCAGATAATATTGTATGACTGTGTTGGTATGAAAGGAGAGTGATCAACATTTATCAATTTTTATAGCTTTGGTTTCTGTCAATGATACATAGGTAAATTACACTCAACGAAATAAATAGTAGTAGGCTATAAGACATAAAAGAGATTTTAGAGACCATCCAGCCCAACTGCTTATTCGATGGAAAGAAAGTGGAGACTCAATGAAGTAGTCATCTCATTAAAGACAGAAACATTATTAGTATGACGTTTCCCAGACCTATGACTCCTTCCACTACATTATGCAAATATGTATAGGTTTATCCTGTCTTATCTTCAGCCACTCCTCATCTTGACCTCTTATTTTCTAGTTTGCTTGCTTGCTTTGTTTATAAACAATATGTAATTTGAAAAATACGTGGGTCAAAATAATAGTTTATTTGTATCATATGAATACATTCTCTGTTCTACAGAATCAGAGAATGTTAGAATTGGAAAAGACTTTGTGCTATGAGTATAGAAATCCATTTCTCAGTATCCTTGTTGAGAAGTTATTTAGTTTTTGCTTGCACACTTCAGAATGGGAGCACATTGATTTTTACAAGGAAGCCTGTTTTATTAACTGATAATATTGTTAGAAAATTTTAGAATATTATACTAATATTTGCCTCTTTGTGATCTGCATCTATAGTTCTTTACTTTTCTTTCACATAGGACCACACAGAACCAATTTTATTTTTGTTTCATGTGACAGCCTTTCTATACTTAAGCAAATTTAATCATGCCCTTCCTGCCTTCTAAAGTCTCCCAATTTCTTATATGAGAGCATTTCCAGATCTTTTAAGATCCCAAGGGTTTTTTCTACATGGTATCCAATGAGTCAATATTCCTCTTTGAAATGGATTACAATTTACAGATTTATTTTGAGGAGTGAAGAATGCAGAAGGGACAACAATGGTCCAGAGATACATTTTTTTTTTTATCATGGGCAATCAGTATTTTAAGTGTTTACTATGAATCAGAAACTGCTATACACTTTACATGAATTATCAAATTTAATCTTCACCATGAACATATGAGGTAGGTACTTTCATTATTTCCATATCATAAATGACAACACCGAGAACCAGAGACACTGAGTTAGTTATTCAAGGGCTCATAGTTAATAAATGGCAGACATTAACCCACAATTTCTTAACTTCCAAAATTAATAGACTGCTACTTTGTGCTGCCTCCTATACCACCTGAGTGGCTTATTTGCCTACCCTCCTACTACTGGCTCATTTAATATTATACATAATCTGGCCAGGCACGGTGGTGGCTCACATCTTTAATCCCAGCACTTTGGGAGGCCGAGGCAGGTGGATCATCTGAGGTTAGGAGTTTGAGACCAGCCTGGCAAACTTCGAGACCAGCCTGGCTAACATCGTGAAACCCCATCTCTACTAAAAATGCAAAAATTAGCAGGGCATGGTGGCACATCTGTAATCCCAGCTACTCTGAGGCAGGAGAATTGCTTGAACCCAGGAAGCAGAGTTGCAATGAGCCAAGATCCATCTCAAAAAACCCCACATATATACATATATATACATAAATATATAAATATATATACACATATATGGTACATAATTTTAAATTATTCTATTTCACACAAACAATTAAATTTAGTCTGTACTTGTACAAGGGGCTTATAATCAATTGCTAGCAGACAATTATACTTTTTCTTGTCCATTTTTTATCCTGATAGCTTTGCACTGAAAGTCTTGTAAAGAAAACAAGACTGTAAAATAGGCTGGATGCAGTGGTTTTTGCTGTAATCCCAGCACTTTGAGAGGTTAAGGCAGGCAGATCAGTTGAGTCCAGGAGTTTGAGACTAGCCATGGCAATATGATGAAACCCTGTGTCTACATACAAATACAAAAATTAACTGGGTGTGGTGGTACTTGCCTATATTCCCAGCTATTCAGGAGGCTGAGGTGGGAGGATTGTTTGAGCCCAGGAAGTTGAAGCTACAGTAAGTGCCACTGCACTCCAGCCTGGGTGACAGAGTGAGACCTTGTCTCAAAAAAAAAAAATAAAATAAAAGGAGGCCAACAAACATATGAAAAACTGCTCATTATCACTGGTCATTAGAGAAATGCAAATCAAAACCACATTGAGATACCATCTCACAACAGTTAGAATGGCAATCATTAAAAATATCTGGAAACAACAGATGCTGGAGAGAAACAGGAACGCTTTTACACTGTTGGTGGGAGTGTAAATTAGTTCAACCACTGTGGAAGACAGTGTGGCGATTCCTCAAGGATCTAGAAATAGAAATTCCATTTGACCCAGCAATCCAGTTACTGGGTATATATCCAAAGGATTATAAATCGTTCTATTAGAAAGACACATGCACATGTATGTTCACTGTGGCACTGTTTATAATAGCAAAGACCTGGAACCAACCCAAATGCCCATCAATGGTAGACTGGACAAAGAAAATGTGGCATATATATACCATGGAGTACTATGCAGCCATAAAAAACGATTAGTTTGTGTCCTTTGTAGGGACATGGATAAATCTGGAAACCATCATTCTAAGCAAACTGACACAAGAACAGAAAACCAAACACCGCATGTTCTCACTCATAGGCGGGTGTTGAACAATGAGAACACATGGGCACATGGAGAGGAACATCACACACTGGGGTCTGTTGGGGGGTGGGGGATTAGGGGAGGGACAATGGGGGGTGGGGAGGTTGGGGGCGGTTAACATGGAGAGAAATGCCTGATGTAGGTGGTGGGGGGATGGAGACAGCAAACCACCACGACATGTGTGTACCTATGCAACAATCCTGCAAGATCTCCACATGTACCCCAGAACTTAAAGCACAATTCAAAAAAAAAAGACTGTAATATAATTAACTCTAATGGACCCTAACCTATTTAAAAACAGCGGTACACATAATATAATATGCTTTGATGGACCAAAGGGACAGGAATTATTTCTAATTTACAAGGAGAAAAAGCATGTTTTTCAGTCTAACGAAACTCCACAACGGGACTTTCACTTAATTTGGGGATTGACTATTAGTAAATCAATTCTAAATCTTGATGATCATTTCCACTTGAGTTAGAAAGTATAAATCCTTAGATGTACTTTTTTGTCAAAAGAATCACTTGTTGGCTATTTGATAATTTACGCTAGGGTAAATCAACTTGGCAAGCTTAATGTCTTGGAATTTAAGACACAGTTACTCTGTTCTTTCCAAAAACATATAAAGTTTTCTCTTCAAACTACCTACTTTAGGACTTTTCTAGTAACCTCAAGGAGTGTTTTCTTATCTTTATGGGTCATTTACATTATAAGGGATCACTTCAACAAAACGTTTCAACAAAAACATTTTTAACAAAACTTTTCCTATGTGGCTTCCTCTCAGAACTCTATCGCTTCTCACAGGGGCCTCTGCCCTTTTGTTGTATGGTATATTTTAAACACCTTTGAACAGACAGAAGAGAACCATTTAAAAACACAACTACACAGTGTTTTTCTCAAACACGCATACAATATTTACAAATTAAGCCTGTGTTTACATGGTGCTAAAATACCTGCTCAGTTACGCCTTACTTATTGTTTTGTTGTTGTTACGTAGATATAGTGACCATATGCCCTGGATTTAAAAAGAGGATTCTAACTTCAAATGTTTTATCTCATTATCCACATAATTATGCTTATATCTGTAGGAGCATGTGTCCTATTTTGAGAAGAGGGAAAATGTTTATCTGATTACTTCACAGATAAAACATTTTAAAGATGGAATCATTTACATGGGCCAGATATTTTGGTGTTCTATAAATGAACTCTAGAAGTAATTACAATATTCTATGTTGGACATGTTGCTCTTTCTATTCATCCCCTCCCCTTCAACTGACACATGATTTGAGAACTCACAAGGAAACCAAAAGCTAAAACAATTAAATTTGGAAACATTAAACCTTACTGGGTTCATTATAAACAACAAGATGTAGATAAGAATATTTTAAAATATATTTCAAAAGACAATGGCAAAGACATAGTCACTCTTTAAATGTTTCTTAAGGCTCCACAAGGGCGTATCACCAGTTTGAGGCACATAAAATTACTAATTATTGAACATGTTCTCTATACTGAAGGAGCAGTTACTCATCATCTCTGAGCCTGTTTCCTTTTTCCATAAAATTAGAATGACAGTAAATAACAACACCTATCCCATTGAGGTGTTATAAAAATTAAGTAAAATAGTTGTAAATTCCTTAGTGATCCTGCTACAAAGGGAGAGCACCGTGAATATTAGCTACTAATATCATCATAACCAAAAAACATATCTTTATATGATTCAATATAAGGATTGTACAATACATTAAGGCAAAAGGAGGATTTGGAGTTGAGCTTTTAGTTAGAGGATAGGCAAAACTGGTGACAAGGAAAGATCCTAGAAGAAATAGATCTTGAACAATGAATTAAAGAAAGGAAAATATAAATTACATGGATAGATAGGAAAACAGGGGGCAACACATACAAAAAGACACACTTGACTATTATGTGAACACTAAAACCTGATTCATTATAATAAACAAAATATTCCATGTAATAATTTAACGTATTGCTAATCAAATGTCATAATTTTAGTTTGCTATTGTTGTTTTTGTTTCAGGTAGTCTTTTTTCAGCCACATATAGTTAGAATAGTTGAATTCAGAGGCTAAACTCATCAGCTGTCTGAATCAACTGTTACTAGGGTCACTCTTTTATGAGTTCCCTCATATCTTTCTCTGTAATTTTTCTTCAATTTCTGTCCTTTATCAAAAGTTTACTTGGAATTGTGGTCTTTGACATCGGTGGTCTGTATTTTGAGTCTTTACATGGTTGACTGGTGATATCTAGGTGAAGAATAATTATAATAACAATTGCTTAATAGTATTTATTATGCAACAATTTTTGGACTTAATACTTTAGATCAATTACCTCATTACCTACCTCATAAGGTAATCTTATCATCCTTATTTTACAGATGAAGAAACAGAGGCAAGGAATGGACAAGTAACTTATTGAAGGACACATTGCTAAGTGGTAATAGTTGGATTTTGAACTTGGCAGTTTGGCACTTGAGTCTATTTTACCACGTTAAACTACTTCTTATTAGAAAGTTCAATCACTGATAATTTTGCCTAACACAAATAATTAATTCATGATAAACATTTATTGACTGAATTAGAGACAATGAATAAATGAATGTTGATATAGGTTAAAATTGTAGGACAATCCCACTATGTTAGTATTGTTATAAAGAAAAAAAACTAGGTAATTATTCATTACACTTAATCAATGTTAATGATCATTCCAGATCAAACACTCATTTATGACTCAATAGTATCTTCTTTTTTTGAGCAGCTATTATAACTACCTAAACCATACACTGAGAATTTCCTAAAACAAAGCAAAAAGAAGTTATAATATCAGATAAATTTGGTATCTAGCTCAAGACCAAGATTTTTCATTTTAAATTATTCCACAGACCAATATAATCTAAATTTATTATTAAAGATGCCAAGTGACATGGAGAAGAGAACAAAAAAATAAGAAAGTCATCATATAACCACTATCAAAGCAGATGGGGTGGAAAGGAATCTAGGAACTAAACATTTGACTTTCTGGACTAATCCATGAAGTATTGTTTAGATGAATTGCTCTATAATGCATAATTCAAGTTTTACCTCATACTGTGTGTATATGTTTCTCTCTATCTATATTGAGTTTTCTATTTTAATAATGGACATTATTCTGGTGATTTGGCTGATTTCCAAGACTCCCTTTTATTTCACAATGTTAGAATCAGCCACAATTTCGATTTCATATTGCGTGTATGTAGACAAAGGGATCATTCAATTTGCAACAAGAAAAAGAAGTTACCATATTGGAAAGAAATTTCCCAAAGTTCTTTCTTCCTTTCTGAGATAATGACAAAGCTCAAGTAATGTAATTAGAGTCTCCATTATGATGCAGTGAAGTATAGTCATGAACTTTACTAAGTTACTGCCACCTAGATACTTTGGATTCAATATGGGATTCCCTTGGACAAGACATTCATTGACATCTATCCATTTGTCTATGTATCTATCAATATATCTACCCATCTAATCACATATTTATATTTGGTAATATATTTTTATCTTTAAAACAAGAAAATAGGCGAGTCTGAAATGTATGTACTAAATTCCTCTGGCTTTATTTTTATAATGCTAGGCTTTATTTCATCAAATCAGTAAGAGTTTTATTTTGCTTCCTTTTTTCTGTCTCATTTTCAAAGTTAGATCAGACACTACTGAGTCAAAGTTTGATTGAACAAAATGGTCAATTTTCGGTTTCACTGCAGAGAAAAATGCAATAATCTCTTAGCTTGCTGATTATGTTATTAAAATTAGGAAAACGTTCCTTTTTGCTAAATTTATTTTTGCATCATTATATATTCTTTTAATGTTTCACAATTAGCCCATCTATGTACATTTTGAAGTAATGACCTTTTGAGATATTCTTATGCTCTAATATTAATATTTCTATTCTTTTCTGTATTTACAACTTTGTGCATAGTGTATGTAAGTTCAGTGGCTTCGTGTCTGAAACTTAATTTTTCTCAGTATAGCTGCATTAGCATTCAGCTGTGAGTATGAAAGATAATAGTATTAAATGCAACTTCCATTCTGTTGTCATGGATGCATCACAACCCAATACTGGTGACACTATACCACTAATCTTTGTACAATCTCATTTTTATCTACTAACTTTAATTTCATTACATGTAAAATTCAATCACTATATCAAAAAAAGTTGCTATTTATTTGATATTTGAGGCATTAAGATGTTATAATCGATTGGTTAATTTTGAATATAAGGTTCTTTAAAAATGTTTTTTAAAGCAATATATATGTATGTCACTGTCTGTTATGAAAATCAAAAACAAAAATCAAGAAAAATATAACATTGTATAAGGAAGAAAGTCGGTAATTCAGTATATACTTTTTTTGTGTATAGGTTGTATGAGAAGTAGTAGTATTCTATACATGAGAAGTAGTAGTATTCTATACATAAGTTATAGAAATAACATGTATTTTTTTAATTTGTAGAGAATTGTACCATGTTAATAACTTTTTTTTTTTACAAAAGCTATATCATCATTTCTAAAGAATTTTTTGTCAAACAATGTACAAATATGCTTGACATAACTCATCATGTTAGTGGAAAAAATTTGGTCTCAGGAATGCTTGTCCCAGAGCTGGTGGTCATAACTGGACCTGGAAAAACAATATGCGACTCTATAGAAGGCAGGAATGTTAGGATTTATAAGAAATTTACTTTTGATTATCCAATAACATAAAGTAAATATAAGGACAGGGTAAATGCATAAGAAAATAGCCAAATACATAGCTGATTGCCTAGAAAGTATAATGCCCAATACGTCCTCTCCTTATTTGTGGGTATGTGTTTGTTCTTTCTGTGAATAATATACCACTTTGTGATGTTTGTTCATAGAAAAATCTTTGTCCTTTTATATACTTATTTTTTTTTCACAAAAAGTGATGATTGGCATTTTAACTTTAAAATTACAAATAAAGACATCCTTTACCTGTTGAAAACAATTTTTTTTCCTTTTCTGTGTTTTAATTCCGATAGTTTGCATTCATATGATGTGAGGGCAAGTTTTGAAAAGGTCCTCTATGAAGTCTCCATAATATTTTTCAAAAATTTTTTATTTGATGGTTGTTCTGCATCATTTGAAATGAAAAATATAAAAAAAAACATTCAAAAGTAGCTTTGGATATTAACTTTTGATATATTACTAATAAAATATTTTGATCTTATAAAATTAAATTTGCTTTCTGTTTTTCAATAATTTGAACCAGACAGGGTTTTTGTTATGATTACGCCAATCATCTATCACCTTATTGACATAAAGATACTTTATATTGTATATTGTTTTGGTTGAGAGTGACTATAAAATGGGGAGGCTATAGAGTGGGGGAAACTTGGGCCCACTTATAATTAAACAACAATGAAACAACATGCATCAGTCAGTAAAAGCAGGAATCAGCATTATGAAGTGAAAATTAAAGAGTCAAACACCCGAATATCTACTGTATCTGCCTGCTGCTAGACACTGAAGCACGGAGAACAGGATACACCTCCATGGATGGATAGATTTCCTTATTAAAAAAACACGATGTGAAGCACAGTAGGGGAACTTACTAAAACAAGGCTTTGTGTAATTTCCTTCAAAGAAATTTCCCAGGATAGCAACTTGAAAGGCTTTTAATTGTATGACTAGCTGTAGAATGTGCTTTTTTGCAATTGGTTGTATTTAAAAATTCCATTAGTTTGCAACAGATCTGGTAGAGTTTCCCAAATTCTTCTCTCTTTTATTTTTTTCTTTATAAAACATTTGATATCCAGACTCATTAAAATGCATACATATTTGTGTCTGAATCCCTCTAAATTTTTTTCTCAATTATATATTAGTTATTTTTATTTTGGATGAAAAATTTGACTTAGAAACTGACATAATGGCATCACTGAATAAAATAATAAACTTTTATTGCTATATTTACTGCTTCATCCGTTTAATGTCTCACATGTTTTATCAGGTGAATACTAAAGGCAGTGTGGCACCCTTTACTCTTATAAAAAATCGACTTAACTGCTATAAACCTATCTTACTCCACACTATTCAATCCCAATAGTTGAAAAGAAATATGTCAAATGTCAGTTTGGAAATTCTTGAAATAGTTTCTATTCTACTGTGAACTTTTTTTTTTTATCTTAGGTGTGACTCGTATTTTTAGAAAATTAATTTTTTTAAACTTGAGTGTGCCTGTTATTTACATTGTCCATTAAATATATTTAAACAGTTAAGACTAAGAAATTATCATCTAAAAGTATTAAAAGAAGGCTTTGTGAATTGTAACCAATTGGTGGAGCATGACTGAGCACCACCAATTCATGACTGTGAATGTTTGACAGTCTTTAAATAGATTTCTAGTAATGTGACCAATGTTTTCCTAATATAATTAATCTATTTGCATGTGTTGTACTCTTAGACATATGTTAAGGTTCTGGTTATAGTAGACATAGAGTAGAAACTGATATAATTTGGAGGAAGTTAATGGACAGGCTCAGATTTTTTATTCGAAAGAAAACATACAATTTACTATTAAATAAGCATTAGATTCCTATTTATTAATTGTAGATTTAGAGAATTGAACCTTAACTCGGAATTTTACATAAATTTTTCCAAAACTTAAAAAAATAGAATGTAATAAAATCTAACTTGATTTAGGTAGACAATAGTATATACTGAAGTAATAGATAGCTGCATACAATCTTAATCAATCTTGACTTACAGACATTTTATTTTTATGTAGTCATAGCAGCAATGGTTTGAAGTTGAATTTCCTGCTTCAAGTAGCCCTATTTTAAAAATACACACAAAAAAATCCGTATTGCTGTAAACGGTGTTTATTTTTTTTTAACCTTCTTGTTTTGTAATGTAATTATGATCTCTAGGTGTTTGTGTTTTCCTCATACAGAGCAGCCACACAAATATTTCATAAATGTAATCTTGAGAGAGTAGCCAGTAATTTTTATTTTTTACTTTCATGTTGTCTTTAACACAAGGACATTTTTATTACATTGGCACTAATTCTGTAGGTGGTACACAGCAGAAAATTTTAAATTAATTTTATTTCCTTTAGAGTAACATTTGTAAAATTCAGTGCTATAGTTTTTGTTTATTTCATTATATTTGATCATTTTCCTAGTAAATTTAATTTGAAAATTTATTAAACTACTCCAGAAAGAGCACATCTAAAGTGAAAGGATTATGTGATGTGTCTAAACTATGTCTATATTTTACCTGATTTTTTTTTAGCTGCCTGAAATTGTACTAGAATCTTTCTTTCTTTCCTCCTTCTTTTTTTTTTTTTTTTAATGTTGATATGTTCCTCAGTGTCAGGAATGAAAACTATTTCCAGTTTAAAGTTGAAGTGTTTGCATTTCAAAAGAAAAAAAAAAAAAGCAAAACTTAGTGGCACTTAAAATTGAATTGTCAGTTTTATTGAGAACATTAGCATATACCACATTTGAAGATATATATACATATATTTAAATGAGTATAAATCATATTTGCATAATTTTGAACAATTGTAGATTCAAAAAGAAGAATAAGGGTTGAAGGCTAATGAGATTATTGTTACTTGATAATGGGATAATTTTTCACAATAAAACTCATGCAATTTTCATTTTTGGGGGGGTTTTATTTACTGTAACCTTGAAATCCACATGCACTGTAATAATTACAAGATTTGGACTGAAAAATATCTATTGGTTTTAGAAAGAGAAACATATTTTTTAGTTTGCATTTTAGGTTAAAAATCTGATGTTCATACATTTAAAACAGCTTTCCCATCAGTAATGCAAAGTTGCTACTTATAACAAATTTATTTTGCTATTCTTATAACCTCATCTGAAAATAAAGAAAGATGAGAAGGATGAAAGATTTTCATGGTTAAAGATTTGCTTATGCATTTCTACATTTTCAAGACATCAGTGTGACTGTGGAGGGAAAGTATATTTTAACATCATATGCTTATGCTACAAAAATGACCAGACATAATTTTCCTTTATATATTTTAGGGGGATTAAAGAGTTCCTGCAGAGAAACAGTTAATCTATTTTTAACTAAAGCTTTACTTTTATAATCTATCGAGTGCTTCGAGTTCTGTCATTGATCTATGATTTATGTGATTTAAACCACCTCTTGGCTGTAACACTGGTTTCTGTCCAAGATGCTGAGTTGAATACTAATTATAAGATCAAATTTATGCTGTTGGGCTAGGCAACTGAATGAGTTCTCCATGAGGGATTCCCTTCTCCATTCCCTGCCACAGTTCTACCTTAGGGAAGTTTTGTCAGAGAAAAGAATAAGAAGAGAAATAAATGAATCAAAGAAAACTTTCTATATGCTTTAGTTTATTAAGCAATTATTTTTGAATCATACATATACAGTCATGAATGGAGATGTGATTGTGCAGATAGAATACATAAACTGTGTATTTCCTCATTCATCTCTCTCTCTCTGTATGTGTGTGTGTGTGCATGTGTGTGTGTGTGTGTGTGTGTGCATGTGTGTGTTTTCATGTATGGGAACACAGAAGAAATACTCAAATAAATATTCATGGCTTTCTTTATAACTCCAGTTAAATTAATGGCTAAGGTCAGCTCCACAGAATGACAAAGCTTCCATTCTTTGACTATACTAAAACATTTCCAAACCGTAGATAACCAATTATTTTATTAGAGGTAAGAGAGTCCATTTGTTGAGAGAATAATTTAAGAAATGTAAGCAACTAATTTTCTGTCTAGAGAAGTGGTACCCAAGTGGGGATGACTTTGTCCTTTAGGTGACATTTGGCAATGTTTGGAGACATTTTAGTTTTAACTGGGAAGGCAAGGTGCTACTTGGCATCTAGTGAGTAGAAGCCAGGGATGCTGTGCATTCTACAACGAACAGAACAACTTAAAACAAAGACTTACCCAGACCCATATGTCAATACAGACACAGTTGAAAATCTTGGTCTAGAAGTACCATACATTTGTCAAGCATTGATGCAAAAATGACTGTAATTGGTATTTTTTCAGGGAAAAGGGAATGGAGGCAAATAAAGAATATTCTTTAATGGATTTGGGTACTACCACTTGAAATCTAGTACTACAGTGGTTTTGTCGTGAGTAGCAGTTATTTTCTACTTGATTGCCCCTCTTTCTATAAGGTGTGTAAAATACAAGAGACTCGGATTAACAGATGCTGAGATCTGACCCACAGACCCAGGCTTGCACGACAAATGAATGGCGTATACTGACACAGATATCTTGCTGAAACTATGCAACCACCCACCCACCAGCCTTCCAAGAAGGTTTGTGACTATTTCCTATAACTATCTTTTTAATTTCTCTTACAACACTTCCTACCACCCTGACTGAACCCCTACAAATAGAAGGGATTTATATATATGTAGTAATCCATTAGTTTTTCTCTAAGAAAGTCCATTGATCCTTTTTAAAAATAATATTTGTAATTTCTTTACTTTATATAACTAAAAATTAATGTGAGTACTTTTTAAAACTTTTATTTTAGGTTCGAGATATATGTAAAGGTTTGTTATACAAGTAAAAATGTTTTGTTGTACAAATTGTTCTATCACTCAGGTATTAAAATTTGAGGAGATTTTAGCAAGTCCAGTAAAGTAGTAATCTAGTTTTAAAAATTGCCTTTAGAAAGAATAGATCTATAGCTTCATCAATAAGATATTTTAAGAGTAGACACCAACCACGGTCTTTTTAAAATGTCTCTGGGGATCTGCACAACTCAAGACTGGTAGTAGCAATGGAGATTATGGGCATTTTACTGGCCATCTGTGGACCCAGTTTTATAATTAATATAGTATATTGTAGAAGGGTGAGGTTTAAGATCTTCTATTTTAAGTATTTTAACTTGGATCTGTTTTTGTCCTCTAAGTGCAGTTGTTATTCTACTTAAATGATGCATGACTTAAGGAGGATTTAGTTAAAAATAGCTTTTCCCAATTCTGCTTCATAGAGATGGTAATACATCTATTCAGATAATACAATATCTTATTTATATGGAAACTTGATCATGGTCAAACTGCATTATAAAATTTTGCTAATTTTGCCCCAAAAATATTCATAGCCTTATTATCTCCCACTTAGATTATCGAAATAGCATATTGACTAGTCTCTGTGATTCCAGTTTCTCATCATTCTAATTTATTATTCATATTAAAGCCAAAATCTAGGTGGGAACCTTCTAATTCCCTTCTTTCCATTGCCAAGAAGAGTCACCTTACTTTTCTTATACATCAGGGTCACCTAAATAGATTTTTAATTTGTATATGCCTAGGCCCTGTCCCCCTAAATTTAATTCATGGCGTGGAGTAGAGCTCACTAATCTGAATTTTTAACAAGCTTCTAGGTGTCTCTAATGTATGACTTCCTTTTACTACACTTTAAAAAATAGTGGCATCATGAATAAGGCCCAAAATCTTTCTCACAGCTTTTAGCATGCTCTAAAGAACAAAGTGATAATTCCCATTTGAGAATTCAAAGATCTTAATTCTGATATTATCAGACCCAATATATCAGAAGCTATTGTAACTACTACAAAAAATTGAATGCAGAGTATTCATGAATCTACAAGGTCCCAAAAAGCTAATAGGTTACTTCAGCAGTGTGTGTCTGTGTATGTGTGTGTGTGTGTGTGAGAGAGAGAGAGAGAGAGGAGGTTATTAGCTGAACGATTCAGTGTATTTTACGTGAAAATGTTGCATGTGTTCCTTCCCTAGAAATAAAGATAGTTACCCATGTTACCATTCACTGCCAATACTACTCTTACTGTATGGCTCTAATCTAAGTTCTTTATGCTTCTCTCCACTCTAATAGCCCAATATCAATCTTGTATCTCATCGCTGTTCTTTCTGTGACCACCATTTGGTCAGATGAGAGAATGAGTTGGGAGATACTGGGACAATGGGGCAACAGTTTTGGGTTCTGGAATTTGTGACCACAACACATAATATGGGCCTAGCTCAAAACGTGGACTTGCTGGGCCAGGCACTGTGGCTCACACCTGTAATATCAGAACTCTGGGAGGCCGACGTGTGTGAATCATTTGAGGTGAGGAGTTCGAGACCAGCTTGGCCAGCACGGTGAGAACCTCGTATTTACTAAAACTACAGAAAATTAGCCAGGAACGGTGGTGCATGCCTGTAGTCCCAGCTGAGGTAGTAGAATTGCTTGAACTGGGAAGCAGAGGTTGCAGTGAGCTGAGATCACGTCATTGCGCTCCAGCCTGGGCAACAGAGTGAGACTCCATTTCAAAAAAATGTAGGATTGCTAAGATCTAGAGGCACATGATCAGGAAGAGGAAAAAAGGAAAATCAGGTAGATAGATCACGGTGACTTTTTGAAGAACTCATTAACTCTTTAAGGACCAATTGTGTAATGGAACAAAATGAATTACTCAACTCATTTGGATCTGAACATTTCATCAAGTAGTCATAGTTGACTTACTAAAACATAGCCTCATTTACTGAAAACTGTCTGTATAACAAGGTTTTCTTAAATGTTTGCTGAAACACATTTTCTATCTCAAAATATCTTTCTTTTGTCAATGTTTCTACACAATGTTGTATGTTAAGTGAATATCAAATGAAAGATACTGTGCTAGATTTTTTCTACCTTCTAATAATTCCTAATTAAACATTGGTCTTCCCTTTACATTTTTGTTCATATCCATAACTCAGTTGATACATTTTACATTCTCTATTAGCAGATTTGGAAATGACTACTAAACTAAATCATATTTTATATGATTCACTTTAGAGTAGTAAATGTGAAAGGGGACTCCTCGGTACTATATAGAATATGAGACAAATATTAAAAGACTTCCCACAATGCCCAGCCACCAGGGTTTGACAACTTGTAATGGAATACCCAAGTGAAAACCAGACTTTTGGTGGATTTTCATGCTTATGCTAAAAGCAAATATAAATTTGTACAAATTCACATCCAGTTGTATTCTCTTTTGAAACATGCTACTGAAGGACCATGCATGTATGTTAATGAAGATCACCTGCAGAACCTTCCTTCCAGTCATAACTAGACCTACTGCTATGGGAAAACATTAAGATACACTCTTCTAAGTGGAATATTGCATTAAACAGCTCTTTACAGACAGTCTGAAAAGCAGTGATAATGTGTTTGCCGTGATGATTCTGGGAAACTGTAAGATCTTAAGGCGCATTCTAAATCTTTAAAATAAAACATTGGTAGGCTCAGCATAGTTTTAGCATTGCATGTTTTTTTGTTTGTTTGTTTTATATCTCTTATTCTATGCCATTGAAAATTGGGAATTCATGTATGATAAAAGTGTAGACTCACTGCTAACCAGGGTAATATTAAACCAGACTATTCTACTTTTAAATTCCTTTGAGTAAAAGAACATACAATGCATTTGATAAAATGTTTCCATTTTTCTGTATTTTCATCAATCCTTCTGCATTTTAAAGAAACCAGACACTATTCTCTTGAATCTTTGTTTGTTTGTTTTTTAATGTAAAGCCTCTAACTGAGGATCCTGGTTGAATAGTAAATGTGAAAACTCTGATCAATTTTTTGTTGTTAAACCTGATGTTCAATATCAACCCATCAATTAACAAGAATTGATAATGTCTTTAATGTGTTTTCAGCATTGTGCTAGGCAATGCTGAAAACTATGAAAATAAAGATAAAACCATTTATTTGTTTATTCATTCAACATGTATTTATTGAGTACTTATTATATGTAAGGCAATGTGTTTAGAAGAGTTCTTGTTTTTCTCTCACAGAGTGTAAATGTCGGCAGCAGCAAGGAAACATACGTTAATCAAATAATTACACAATTAACTGTCATATTTTAACTGGTAGAGAGGTATACAGTACTATGAAAACATCTAAAGTGAGAATTTTATCTGGTCTGTGAAGTAAGGGCTGTCTTCTTTCAGATGAGATCTGAGGGATGAGTAGATGGTAGAGTTGAAGAGGAAAGGTTAAGAATGTGGTAAGTAGAGAAAGGGGCTATATCAAGATGAAAAATGGTACTTTTGAGAAAGTGAAAATCTACTGTGGAAGGAGTGCAGAGACTGTGAGGAAGAGATGGGAAATGAGGTAAGAGGTAAGAGAGGTATATGTGGAACAAAGGGGGCTTTAAATGGGAATGGGCAAGGTTAAATAATAAAATCTATGTTTTAAAAATATTACTTTGGCTTATGTGTAAAGGGTTGACAGGTGAGTGCCAAAATGAAAGCAGGACATAAAAGATACTACTCTAGTCCATGTGTGAGATGATGGCCGTTTTAGTGTGCTGGCAGTGGAGGAAAGAAGTGTAAAAATTAGAGAGACGTTTAGGAGGCAAAGTTTTAAGCTTTTAAAACTAGAAAGGTTGTTTTTGAAATGGGTCATACTGGAAAAGATGGAAGATTTCTCTTGTGGAGGAGGTGGGTAGGAATAAGTTGTATTTCAGACATATTTGCCTTTTAATTCTTACAGTGCTTATGGGAAAGGTGAGACATACAGTAAAGCCATTAGAGTATAAATAACAGCAATCCATAGTGATACTTGCTTGGAGGTGGTTTAGCCTTTAAGAGCCCTGAAAGTGTTAGGAGAAGAGAAAAATTTCTATTGCCCCCTCCAGAAGTACATGGATTTAGGCTTGACAATACTGGTGGTGTGGTAAGTTTATTTTAGAAGTTGCTAGAACACACAAATGGAATCCAAAAAGAGATAAGAATCCACCTATCACTGAAGTTAACTTAGTTCTCTCATGCTAGCTATTGATGTCTGTAATATTAAAAGAGTGGGATTGACCGAAATGGATAGTTTAAGGCCAATTACGTTGATTGAACTCTTGAAACTTATCACACATAAATTTGAAGTTATTTTCCACTAGCAAGTTTTAAGAGGTCTGGAAGTGGCAGGCAGACTAAATTAAAAAGCAAATAATACCCAAGGTATCAAGGTCTCAGCAAACACCCGCAGTAGGTCTTGATTGCCCTCTCTGGGAACCATGGTCAGATGAATGTATCTCAAATCTAACAATAAATATCCCCAGGCAGCTCTATCTCAATTCTCCCATTCAGGGATGATCTTTCCGAAAATACAATATTGTTGATGAAAATTAGCTGAGGAAAGGATGATGGTAAGAATAACAGAAGAATGAATCACTGTTTGCCTTACTATTCTTCAGAATGAAATAGTTACTGGATTACATAGTCTCGATCATTCCAAAGCTTCTTGTAACAGTCAAATCTTCTATATTTATAAAGTTGAGAGGTTGGAAATTAAATGGCTGTATTGATCATTAAACAGTTCATTGAAATGAATAATAATTTTTTTCAATAGTTGGTTAGTAAATGAACTCACCATTTGAAATTGTTTTGAATTTTGTTAGACTTAATTTTTTGATATAAATAATATTTCTGTCACCTTCCCGTACCCTCCCTTCTCCATTAAAAATGCTACAGAACAACAACAAAACTTTTCTTATCTCTTGTTAATAACAGATATGTTAGATATGGGAATTGCTAGTACCACGGTTTATTAAGGCCAGTATTCTTTTTCTGACAAGAGCATTTGTCTCAGTGTCATTTTATAGAAAAATCTGGTTGAACTTCCTGCTTTAATCCTAAATTTGAGCTGATCCAACACCTTAGTAGATCACATATTAAGTACATTATAGTCATTGACTAAAACAATTTTTTCCCAGTACTTGTTTCTCCTTCAAATATTGATTCCCTGACTAATTGATTTCAGGACACGCCATGGATATTTTGTATCTCTGAGGAGCATTTTTTTTTATTGTTACAGTAGCTTGTTGTTCTTTATCTTTAAATAACAAATTCTGAAGAGAATAAAATGTCAAAACAGACATGGCTGGATATTATTTTGTAATATTAATTTGATCCTCTTTGCTGTCCTCATATTTAATTTTTTTTTTATCTCTGAGGAAATATATGGCATGGAGATGTCTGAGAATTTCCAGGTATGTTTTTAAAATTATAAATCTGTGGGGGGAGGTAAGGTTTGCAGAAACACTTTGAAGTTATTTTTGACATATTCATTTGGTTTCTCTTATAGCCCACATCCCAATCCATTGGCTAATCCTGTTGGCAATATCGTCAAAATATATCAAGAATCTGACAACTTTCATCACTTACTCTCCTGCAATTCTGGTCAGAGCCACCATAATCTATTCTCTGGATCACTCCAATAAACCACACCATGATATACATTTTTCTCCTCTCCCCCCACCCAGTAGTTTATTCTCAACACAGTGGCCAGAGTGATACTTGAAAAATGTAAATTATACTAGTGCTCTGCTCTGAACTCCCCAGTTCAAGAGTTCTTAATCTTTTTTATATCATGAAACCCTTTGGTAGTCTGGTGAAACTCCTTGATCCCTTATCAGAATAGTTTTAAATGCATAAAATTAAAAATACAAAATAACCAATAATTTTGAAATACAGTTGCCAATATATTTTTAAAAACAAACATAATTTTATCTTTTCTCCTTAGAAACAAAAGAATGTTGAAAATAATATAGGCTGTGCTGAAAGAGAGCTGGGGCGGGGGGAAAGAAGAAAAGGGAACAGGGGTGTATACAAGAATGAGTTGAGAAAGTATGGTGGGGGTAGGGTGTCAAGGTTCCCTCACTCTGGGCTGGACAAATTTCACGGGTTCAGAAATGGGTTAGAAGAGGTGATCGGGTTAGAACAAACAACATACTGGAGGCAATAAATAATTACATAGGGCAATGGCTCACACCTGTAAACCCAGCACTGTGGGAAGCCAAGGTGGGTGGATCTCCTGAGGTCAGGAGTTTGAGACCAGCCTGACCAACATGGAGAAACCCTGTCTCTACTAAAAATAAAAAATTAGCCAGGTGTGGTGGCACTTGCCTGTAATCTCAGCTACTCGGTGGGCCAAGGCAGGAGAATCACTTGAACCCTGGAGACGGAGGTTGTGGTGAGCCGAGATCTTGCCATTGCACTCTAGCCTGGGCAACAAGAACAAAACTGTCTCAAAACAAAACAAAATTACACAGATTTCCTAGTTAATATATGTGTTTCTTAATGAATGCATTAAATAAGATTTACAGACATGTCTAATAACTACCATAATTTTGAAGTAGTAGTAAGTGCAAATAATATGTGGAGATGTCTATAAAAACTGTATAAAAATATGATATGAAACTATTGGTGACAAAATTGCAGGCATTGTTAATACTGCTGTGATTTATTGCTACATTTATTATAGAAGAAAATGCAAAATTTAAGATAGGAGTTAGTGAAAACAAAGATGGAATTGTTGTTTGGCCAAGGTTCTCAGGCCGCCTGAATTTTATTCAAATAATCTCAGGGAGGAAATCTTGCAGTGTACTAGATCTAGAGAGTGGTGATGGAAACCCCACAGCAGCTCTGAATTCTGATCCTGCTAGGCTGCTTCTGGCTGCCCAATGGTGAGAATATTTCTCAGGTTTACTGAGCTTTTATCTTATTCCAAAAGAAGGTCATAAGTGCTCCCTTTAAGTTTGTTTCTGAGAATGTATAATTTTAAATGCAAACATTCCTAACAGTTTAAATTTTAAAATGCTTCTCAAACAAGTTATTAGAGTGAAGAACCTCTGCTCTAGTGTCTTCCCATCTGACTCAGAGTAAAAGCTACCATCTTTAATAGGATTTATAAGACCTTACATGATCTACTCTTTTTTTCTACTTTCTATTCTATTATTCTCTCCCTCAGTCACTTTGCTCTTGCCACAGTAGGCTCTTTGAACGTGTGAGGCATGCTCCCACCTTAGAATTTTGGGACTGGCTGTTTTATATTGTTTCTCTTTTTACTATTGACTTATAGAAGCTCTTTTTATATTCTAGATAGAAGTATTTTATCTAATATATGTGATAAAAATATTTTCTTCCTGTCTATGGCTTGCCTTTTCATTTTCTTAGCTGCCTCTTTTAAAAATCAAACATACTCAGAAATAGGAAAACTTCAAAGTTGGAAAAGAGGATGGTTTTGTTGGTACACACAATATATAGGGAAATTGTGAGAGAGGAGATTGAAAAGGTAGAACATGACTTTGCTTCTTGAAACATATTATACCTCTTTGAATGTCCTATTCCAAGTGTTGGGATCAAAAAACCAGTCTACACCTTATGTAATTATCTACAGATTATCTAATGTGTAGATCTAATATGACCCATACTATGAATGTGAATTTCCTAAGTCCCCACTCCCTCTTGGAAGCAGAAAGAGTAAGAGCTTCAGAGGATTCAAATATAGGTTCTACCATATATTAACTGTGTGGCTTTAGAACAGCCATTTAACCTATTTGGACTAATACTATTTTCATAATCTAAAATGGGGGTGGAGGTGAGTGACAATACCTATACTATTAGGTTGTTGTGAGTATAAATGAGATTGTATATATGAAAGCATATAGCAACATATAGTATGTTCTCAATCTAATTTCCATTCCTTTTCTTCCATTAAGCCACAAGCATGCTTTAGTCAGTAACAAAACTTCCTTACAGACATGTCACTTGCTAGCCTCTTGCCAGTTTGTGTTCTCTCCTTTTGCAGTTTCTCAGCCCAAGTTTTGTCCTCAGACTCATATGTTGCAAAGTGGAAGTTTTAATACATGGAATTTCCAATGTATTACATATTTTTCCATTCTGTTTGCAAAAGAAGTATTTTAGTTCTGGTAAAATATCATCAGTGAAGACTGCTATTTAATGAGAAACGGAATTTCAGGGAATGGCTCTGAAAACAGGCTATGTCAATTTGATGGGCTATGTTTTTGCTTATTTATGCCCATGGCTTATTAAGATAATTCACAAATATTTTACTCAGGCAGTCAAGGGTTTCAAGAGGTTGGTAGGCCCTCTTGATCCTGGCTGGTCATGTGATAAAGTAAGACTTTATTTAGAAGACTAGATGTGGCAATGAAAGTTGCTTCCTGCAAATACATTGCTACTATTGGAGAAAAATTATTCAAAGCACATGTTTTACTTTGTGTGGGCTAAGTGTGTCAGCTCTATGTGCAAAGTCAACATGTTATGATTCTATGCCTGAAAAAATAACTGCTTGTAAAATCATAGTATATAGGATGTGTATATTTCTTGTTTACATAAAGTTCAATAGTTAACCTTTCCAGAACACTATCTATGTGTCTGGCTCCATACTAAGCTTTTTTCCATATATAATTACAATCTTTTTTCAACTTTTTTTTAAGTTCAGGTATACATGTGCAGGTTTGTTATGTAGTAAACTCATATCATGGGGGTTTGTTGTACAGATTATTTTGTCACCTACGTATTAAACCTACTACTGCTTAATTATTTTTCCTGATATTCTCATTCCTTCCACCTTTCACTCTCTGGTAGGCCACAGTGTCTGTTGTTCCCCGTATATGTCTATGTGTTCTCATTATTTAGCTCCCACTTACAGGTGATAGTATATGGTATTTGGTTTCCTGTGCCTGCATTAGTTTGCTAAGGATAATGGCCTCCAGTTCCATCTATGTTTCTACAAAGAATATAATCCAATTCTTTTTTACGGCTCCATAGTACTCTATGGTGTGTATGTACTACATTTCCTTTATCCATTCTGCAACTGATGAGCATGAGTCCATGCCTTTGCTATTGCGAATAGCAATGGAATGAACATATGCAGCACGTATCTTTATGATAGAATGATTTATATTCCTTTGGGTATATACCCAGCAATAAGATTGCTATGTTGAATGGTAGTTTTTTCTTTAGGTCTTTGATGTATTGCCAAACTGTTTTTCACAATGGTTGAAGTAATTTACACTCCTGTCAACAGTGCATAATTGTTCTCTTTTGTCTGCAACCTTACCAGTGTATATCAGTTTCTTGACTTTTAAATAACAGCCATTTTGACTGGTATGAGGAAGTATCTCATTCTTGTTTTGATTTACATTTCTGTAATGATCAGTGATGTAGAATTTCTTTTCACATGCTTGTTGACCACATGTATGTCTTCTTTTGAAAAGTGTTTATATCATTTGCCCACTTTTTTATAGGGATTTTTTTTATTTTATTGTAGATTTGTTTAAGTTTCTAACAGATGCCAGATATTAGACCTTTGTCAATGCATAGTTTGCAAAAATTTTCTCCTACTCTGTAGGTGGTTTACTTTTAATAGCTCCTTTTGCTATGCAAAATCTCTTTAGCTTAAATTGCCAACGTTTGCTTTTGTTGCAACTGCTTTTGGCATCCTCGTGAAATCTTTGCCAGGTCCTAAGTCCAGAATGGAATTGCTTAGATTGTCTTTCAGGGCTTTCAGTTTTGGGTTTTGCATTTAAGTCTTTTTTCCATCTTGAGTTGATTTTTGTATATGGTGTAAGGAAGGTGTTCAGTTTCAGTCTTCTGCGTACAGCTAGCCTGTTATCCTAGAACAATTTATTGTATAGGGATTTCTTTCCCCATTTCTTGTTTATGTCAGCTTTGTCAAAGATCAGATGGCTGTAGGTGTGTGTCTTTATTTGTGTGCTCTCTCTTCTGTTTCATTGGTTTCCATGTCTGTTTTTGTACTAGTATCATGCTGTTTTGTTTACTGTAGCCCTGTAGTATCATTTGAAGTCAGATAATGTTATACATTCAGCTTTGTTCTTTTTGTTTAAGATTACCGTTGTTATTCAGGCTCTTTATTTGTTCCATGTGAATTTAAAAATAGTTTTTTTCCTAGTTCTATGAAGTACGTCATTGGTACTTTGACAGGATTCGTGTTGAATCTACACATTGCTTTGGACATTATGGACATTTTAATGATAGTATAATTACAATCTTAACCTGGTAAAGCAAATTCTCACATTTCATCATTTTACAAATGAGGAGACTAGAGCTCAAAGAGATTAAGTAAATTGTCTATGCTTATAGCATTTGTAGGTGGTTAAGGAAGGATTTGAATCAGGTAATTTTGCTTTAGAACCCAACTGCTCAACTAATATCAGAACAATAAGAAAAGTTTCAACTAAATATTACCTGGATATCTACCATTTTACATGTGACTTTAGCACAGGTTTACCACATCCAATTTTCCTTTTTTCAGATCTATCTCTCTAGGCCAATCATAATCTTTGTACCTGTTTCTTTACCTAAAATTTGGAAAATGTGTAACTACCTTACATGATTGTTTTAATAATAAAATGAAATAATTTAATTTGTATCGGGTAATATGGTATATACCAGACAATATGATGTGTGCCAGGTAAAATATGTTATTACATTTAATCTTTTAAAATAACAGTGATAGTAAATATAATAGTACCTGGTATTTACTGTTAGATTACTATTAATTCATCATTGAATTGAGCACCTTTCATTGATTATCTCTTGTAATTTTCACAACATGAGACAAGCAGTATTATTATTTCTATTTTATGATAGGTTGGTACAAAATTAATTGTGTTTTTTGCCATTACTTTTGATGCACCAATTTAATAAAGCCACTGAGGTACAATGAGATTAAATGAAATTCCGAGCATCATACAGCTAGCAAATTGCAAAGCCAGAAGAGAAACTCAGATAATGTGCTGCTTTTTTTGAATCAATATCAATCAGGTTTTCCCCTTTCTTAGTATGACACCCCCTCCTATCCGATGATGGAGCAAAGCTGTCTTGTTACTGTTCATATGTTCTCCTTGTAAATGGTTCTTCTGTTTCCAGCAGCAAAACTTGATGTACTCCTTTGAGGCTACATCCTAACCTGCTTAAGGAAAAACAATGATACCAGAGTAGATGGAGCACAGTGAGCAAGGTAGGGTGTGTTAGGAAGGTGAAAGAGAGAAACAACTAATAATTCTGCAGAGAATAAATTATAGGAGAACAGACTGGCAACAGGGACAGTAGTCAGGCAGTAATTACTTCCCTTTCCTCTTTTCCCTATGTGATTATGGTATGATTTTTATTCCACTTAGAAATTCTCTATGTCAAATTCAAAAGCTTTAATAAAGTTACCAAACTATCCAGTAAAGCCAATAATTGAAATTCATGAGCCTTTTCCCAGATGGTATTGGAGATTTTTTTTGAAGTGACTATTAGAACGAGTTAATTTTTTTTTCTAGAATCATATGGATTATCGTTATCATTAATTATTTTTCTAGAATGCCGTACCCAAATCAGACAAATGGTTGCTAGATAATACTCCTCTGCAGCCGCCACAGCATAAATTTGAAGGGTGTCCAAGGATACAGAAAGGGGTATTTATAAATTATTGATGTGAGCCTCAATCAGTAAAGAAGCTTACCACAGAATTTTACTTTTGTTAAGTGAATGATCCACTGCTGTACTTGCTGTAAATGCCTTTTATTTACTCCTTTACCCATTACCTACTGTGGGAACTTTGAGCAAGATATTTAGCTTCTCTCTTATTCAGTACTTTGAAAAGTAAATTGTCTATCTCCTAGTCATTTGTTTGTTTGCTTTCTAAAAGGATTAAATAAATTACTCTATGTAAAGGGCATAGAACGGTGTTTGGTGCTTAGTAAGCATGGAATAAGTCTTTCTCCTTCATTCAGTGTTCTGGTGTTTAGCTTTTGTTTAAAATTTTATTAATGGAAATGTCATTATTTAATTTTCAAACTACTATAACTGCCCAAGACTGGGTAAAAATATACATAAAAGAGCTTTAGTTGACTCACAGATCCTCATGGCTGGGGAGGCCTTGGGAAACTTACAATCACAGTGGAAGAGGAAGCAGGCAAATCCTACATGGCAACAGGCGAGACAGAGCATATGGGAGCATAGAAAAAACTACCATTTATAAAACCATCAGATTTCATGAGAATTTACTCACTATAATGAGAACAACATGGGGGAAACTACCCCCATAATCCAAACACTTCCCTCTCTCCATACATGGGAATTTCAGTCTCTCCCTAGACACATGGGGATTACAATCTGACATTAATAAATTTAAATGGTCAAAATCATACAAAGTAACTCTCTAGCCACAATGCAGTGTTATAAAAACTCAAAAAGCCAAACACAATTAAAAAAACCTACAACTGTTTGAAAATTGAGCAACATATTTCTTTTTCATTATTTTATTTCTAATTGAAAGAAAATTTTATGTATTTATCATGTATAACATGGTATTTTGAAACATATGTACACTGTGGAATTACTAAATCTAGCTAATTATCATATGCATTACCTCACATAGTTATCATTTTTCTGGTGAGAACAGTCACCTACTCTCTTAGCACTTTTTTTTTTTTTAACATTTATTTTAGTTTCAGGAGTAAATGTGCATATTTGATATATAGATGAATTGAATGTTCCAGCGTCCTTGTTACAGATTATTTCATCTCTCAGGTAATAAGCATAGTACCTGAGAGGTAATTTTTCAATCCTCAGCCTCCTTCCACCCTCCACCCACAAGTAGGCCCTGTTGTCTATTGCCCCCTTCTTTGTGTCCATGTGTACTCAACGTTTAGCTGCCAATTGTGAGAACATGTGATATTTGCTTTTCTGTTCCTGTGTTTTTTTACTTAGGATAATGGCCTTCAGCTCCACCCATGTTGCTGCAAAAGATATAATCTAATTATTTTTTATGGCTGCATAGAATTCCAGGGTGTATATATACCATATTTTATTTCTTCTGTTTAGCATCGATGGACATTTATGTTGATTCCAGATATTTGCTATTCTGAATAGTGCTGTGTGAACATGCAAGCACATGTGACTTTATGTTACAACGATTCATAGTCCTTTTGGTATGTACCCAATAATGAGATTGCTGGGTTGAATGGTAGTTCTGTTTTAAGTTTTTGGGTATATCACCATATAACTGCTTTCCACAGTGGCTCAGTTAACTTATATGTGGATAAGCATTCCTTTTTCTTTACAACCTCACCAGTATCTTTTATTTTTCAACATTTTATTAATAGCCATTATGACTGGAGTGAGATGATATTTCATTGTGATTCTGATTTGCATTTCTTTAATGGTGACTAATGTTGAATATATTTTCATTTGTTTGCAACATATATGTCTTCTTTGAAAAGTATCTGTTATGTCCTTTGCTCGTTTTTAATGGGGTTGTTTGTTTTTTGCTTGTTCATTTGCTTAAATTATTTATAAATTCTGGATATTAGGCTTTGTCAGATACATAGTTTGCAAATATTTTCTCTCATTTTGTTTGTTGTCTGTTTACTATGTTGACAGTTTCTTTGCTTTGCAAAAGCTCCTTAGTTTAATTGGGTCCCATTTGTCAATTTTTGTTTTGGTTGCAATTGCTTTTGATGTCTTCATCACAAAATCTTTGCCAGGGCCTGTATATAGATTGATATTTCCTAGGTTTTCTTCAATGGTTTTCATAATCTCTTCATGTTAAAAAAAAAAAAAAACAAAACAAAACTGGGCATTGAAAGAACATACCTCAGAATCATACAAACCCACAGCCAATAATATACTGAATGGGCAAAAGCTCGAAGCATTCCCCTTGAGCACTGGAACAAGACAAGGATGCTCACTATCACCAATTGTATTCAACATAACACTGAAAGTCCTAGCTAAAGCAATTAAGCAAGAGAAAGAAAGTAAAGGCATTTAAATAGGAAGAGAGGGAGGCAAATTATCCCTGTTTGCAGAAAATATACTGCTAAGAAACCCCATAGTCTCTACCAAAAAGCCCTTAGATCTTATAAACATCAGCAAAATTTCAAGATACAAAATCAAGTACAAAAATCAGCAACGTTTCCAGATGCTAACAACGTCAAGACTGAGTGCTAAATCAAGAACACATTCCAATTCACAATAGCCACTCACACAAAAATATAATACCTGGAAATCCAGCTAACCAGGGAGATATGATCTCTACAATGATAATTACAAAACACTGCTGAAAGAAATCTGAGATGACACAAACAAATGGGAAAATATTCCATTCCTATGAATATAAATAATCAATATTGTTAAGATGGTCATACTGCTCAAAGCAATTTACACATTCAGTGCTATTCCAATCAAACTACCAATGACAACTTTTGCAGGATTAGAAAAAAATTCCAAAATTCATATGGAACTGAAAAAGAGCCTGAATATCCAAAGCAATCCTAAGAAAAACAAACAAACAAACAAAAGTGGAAGCATTTCTCAAGAATACAATATATTATTATTAACTGTTGTCACCACTTTGTACAAAAGGTCTCTGGAATTTTCCTCCTATCTAATTGAAATTTTGTAACCTTTGATAACCACCATCCCAAGTTTCTCCTCCTTATACCACCTGTTCCTGGCGACCACATTCTACTCTTCTATGAGATAAATTGTTTTAGATTTCACATATAAGTAAGCTCCATTGTGTTTGTTTTTGTGTGCTTGGGTTATTTCATTTAACATAATGTTTTCTGTGTTTATACATGTTGTCTCAAAAGTCAAAACATCCTCTTTCTCATTGCTGAATGATATTCCATTGTGTATATGTACCGGATTTTTTATCCATTCATTTATTGAAGGACACTTAGTTTGATTGCATATCTTGGCTATCATGAAAAATCCTGCAACAAACAGGAGAGTTGATTGGTTACATACCCAGCAGCAAAATTGCTGGGTCATATGGTGAATCTTATAAAAATTTTTTGGTACATCTCCATACTGTTTTCCATAATGGATGTAATAATTTACATTCACAACAACAGTGTGCAAGGGTTTCCTTTTCTCTACATCCTCATCAGCTCTCATTATCTTACCTCTTTTTTTTTTTGACAATAGCCATTCTTGTATGTTTGAGGAGACATCTCATTTTGGTTTTAATTTCTATTATCCTTATCATTACAGATGTTGAGCATATGTTCACATCTTTTGGCAATTTGTGTGTCTTCTTTTGAGAAATGCCTTCTGTTAATTGTTTTAAACTAAAAAGTTCTTCAGATTTTTAGTTTGATGTAACTCCATTTATTGATTTTTCCTTTTGTTGCTCATGCTTTTAGGGTTATTTCAGAAAAAAAAAAAAATTACCCAGACTGATGTCATAGAGTTTTTCCCTATTTTTTTTTTTTTTTTTGCTAATATTTTTGTAGTTTGAGGTCTTAAACTTGTCTGTAATTCATTTTGAGTTGATTTTATAGGGTGTGAGAAAGGGGTTTATTTTCATTCTTCTGCATGTGGATATCCAGTTTACCAAACACCATTTATTGAAGAGACTGTTTTCCTCCTATATATATTTGGCACCTTTGTCCAAAATCACCAACTGTAAATGCATGGATTTATTTGTAGGAACTCTATTCTCTTCCATTGGTCTAGATATTTGTATTTATGCAAGTACCATACTGGTTTGGGTAATTGTAGCATTGTAGCATAATTGAGGTCAGGTAGTATCCTGCATCCAACTTTGTTGTAGTTCAAGATTGCTTTGCCTGTTTAAGGACTTTTTTGATTCCATAAAAATTTTAGAATTGTTTCTTCTATTTCCCTGAGAAATGTTACTGTTGTTTGATAGAGATTGCTTTGAATCTGTAGCTCGCTTTGGCTGTTGTGGATATTTTAACAGTATTTATTTTTTCAATTCATGAACATAAGATGTCATTACATTTATTTTTTCTTCTGCATTTTTAATCAATGTTTTATAGTTTTCAGTCTAGAGATCTTTCACCTCTCGTTAAATTAACTCCTAAAATTTGTATTTTTTGTAACTATTGTAAATGAGATTGTTTTTAATTTTTATCAGATAGTCTACTGTTAGTGTGATAGAAATGCTACTTATTTTTGTATGTTGATTTTTTGTTTTGTTTTTGTGAATAAATAATAGGTGTATATACGGGGAAACATGAGATTTCTTATAAGGCATGCAAATAATAATCACATTATGGAGAGTGAGGTAACCACTCCCTCAAGCATTTATCCTTTGTGTTACAAACAATCCAATTATATTCTTTTAGATATTATAAGATATACAATGAAATTATAATTCAGTATACTCACCTTGTTGTGTTTTCAAATACTAGGACCCTTCCCAAACTCTGGTAACAATTCTTCTACTCTTTGGGTCAATGAGTTGAATTGTTTTAATTTTTAGATCCCACAAATAAGTGAAAGCATGTGATGTTTGCCTTTCTTTGCCTGGCTTATTTCACTTAACAGAATAATCTCCAGTTCTATCCATGTTGTTGCAAATGACAAGATCTCATTATTGTTTATGAGTAAAGTATACTCCATCACTTATATGAAGCACATTTTCTTTATCCATTCATATGTTGATGGAAACTTAGGTTGCTTCTAAATCTTGACTATTGTGAGCAGTGCTGCAGCAAACATGAGAGTTTAGATATCTATTCAATATATTGGTTTAACTTCTTTTGGGTATATACCTAGCAGTGAGATTGCTGGATGGTATGGTACCTCTATTTTCAGTTTTCTGAGCCACTTCCAAACTGTTCATTATGGTAGTTATATTAATTTACACTTCCACCAACAGTGTTTGGGGTTCCATTTTCTTCGCATCCTTACCACTTGTTATTGCTTGCCATTTAGATATCAATCTTTTTATTTGGGACAAGATGATATCTCATTGCAGTTTTGATTTGCGTTTCTCTGATGATTAGTGATGGCGAGCAACTTTGTATATCCCTGTTTGCCACTTGTATGTCTTCTTTTGAGAAACGTCTGTTCAAATCTTTTGCTCCCTTTGTTTTGGCCATATAATTATATATTTTTTTCATCAAAATTGTTTGAGTCCTTATATATTCCAGTTATTAATTCCTTGTAGAATGGGTAGTTTGCAAATGCTATCTCCCATTTTGTGGGTTTTCTCTTTATTTTGTTGATTGTTTCCTTTGCTGTGCAGAAGCTTTTTTGACTTGGTATCATTCCATTTGTTCATTTTTGCTTTGGTTGCCAGTACTTGTGTGGTATTTTCAAGAAATTTTTACCAAGACCAATGTCCTGCAGATTTTCTGCAATGTTGCCTCATAGTAGTTTCACAGTTTGGGGTCTTAGATTTAAGTTTGCATAAACAAACAGGCAAAAAGAAAACTAGTAAAAAATTCTACTACTTCATCCTTTCACTTTTTAACTTCTTTGTTGTTTCTATTTATACCTTATTGTGCTCTGTCTTGAAAAGTTTTTGAAATCATTATTTTCCATTGGTTCATCAGCTCTTCTTAGGATTAAAGTAGTTTACATACCACAGCTAGAGTATTACAGTGTTCTGTGTTTTTCTGGGTACTTGCTATTACCAGTGAGTTTTGTATGTTCAGGTAATTTTTATTTTATTTTATTTTTATTATTATTATTTTTTAGCTCGTACCTGGTATTTATGTAATTCCTCGGTTTTTGTTTGTCTGAGAAAATCTTTATTTCTTTTTCATTTCAAGGATATTTTCAAGAATAATTTGAAGAATATTTTCTCTGGATATATTATTCTAGGGTAAAAGTTTTTGTTTTTTTCTCCTCTCTGCACTTAAATTATGTCATGACCCTCTCTGCTGGCCTGTAAAGCTACCACTGAATGTCTGCTGCCAGACATATTAAAGCTCCATCGTATGTTATTTGTTTCCTTTCTCTTGCTGCTTTTAGGATCCTTTCTTTATCCTTTTTCTTTTGGAGTTTGATTACTAAATGCCTTAAGGTAGTCTTGTTTGATGTTGTATAATCTTCTTGTACTTGCGTATTGGCATCTTTCTCTAGGTTTCAGAAGTTCTCTGTTATTATCCCTCTGAATACACTTTCTACTCCTATCTCCTTCTCTACTTAATTCACCTTAACACCAAAAAATCTTAGAATGTCTTTTTTGAGTCTATCTTCTAGATGCTGTAGGTGTGCTTCACTGTTTTTTATTCTTTTTTCTTTTCTATCCTCTGACTGCATATTTTTAAAGAGCCTGTCTTCAGGCTCACTAATTCTTTCTTCTGCTTGATTAATTCTGTTATTAAAAGACTACCATGCATTCTTCAGTATGCTCATTGCATTTTTTGAGCTTCAGGATTTCTGCTTGATTTTTCTTTTAATTTTCTATTTCTTTTTAATTAAATTCATCAGATAGAATTCTGAATTCCTTCTCTGTGTTATCTTGAATTTATTTGAGTATCCTCAATAAGTTTATTTTGAATTAACTAAATGAAAAGTCCTATATCTCTGTGTTTTTTAGGACTGGCCCCTAGTGTCTCTTTTAGTTAATTTGTTTAGGTCAAGTTTTTGCTGAATTGTCTTTATACTTGTAGATGTTTGTCTGGGTCTCTACATTGAAGAGTGTAGAATTTATTTAGTCTCCTAAGTCTAGGCTTGTTTTTATTCTTTCTTACTGGAAAAACATTTCAGATACTCAAAAGGACTTGCATGATGTGATCTGAGCTGCATCTGATTTAGGAAGTACTCCAAGCCCAGTAATGCTATGGTTCTTGCAGACTCATAGAGATATATCTTGGTGGTCTTAGACAAAATCCATGTGAATTCTCTGGATTACCAGCAGATACTCTTGTTTTTTTCTCTTACTTTCTCTAAAACATATGGGGTCTCTTTCTCTATCTCTCTCTTTTCTCAGCTCCCTGAAGCTGGGGTTGGAGTGACACAAGAACCTCTGTGGCCACCACCACTATGATAGTGCTAGATCATACCTGAAGCTGGCAGAGCACTGAATCTCACCCAAGGCCTGCTGTAACTACTCACTGGCTACTGCCTATATTTGCTCAAGGAACCAGGGCTCTACATCAGCATATTGCAAAGGCATCTAGGGCTGTGTTCTTCCCTTCAGAGCAGCTAGTTCTCCAGGCCCCAGGCAGTCCCAAGACGATGTCCCAGAACCACAGAATAGAGCCCAAAACCTTAGGATTCAAGGTTGTTCTCTTGTACTGCAGCTGAGCTGGCACTTCAACCACAAAATGCAGTCCTTCCCACTCTTCCCATCCCTTTTCAAAGGCAGAGGGGAGCCTCATCTGGTGGCCACCACTACCACAGGCCCATGGGGAGTATGACTAGACTACAGCCACTGTTCCATTAAGGCCCAAGAGCTCTTTAGTCAGCTTGTGATGAATGGTGCCCGGTCTGGGTCTTACCCTTTAGGGCAGGAGGCTCCTGTCTGACCCAGGGCAGGTCAGACAGGAAATGCTGTTCAAGAGCAAAGTCCTGGAATTGGGGACCCCAAGAGCCTAGTTGGTGCTGTACCCAACTCTGGCCAAGCTGTTACCTAGATGCAAGACAAAATCCCCTTTACTTTTCTCTCTGCTTTTCCCATGCAAAAGGAGTCTTTCCCCATAGCTGTCACAGCTGGAAATATGCTGAGTCTTACCTTAAGCCAGCAAGTCTCAGAGTCTCATCCAAAATCTTTGATATAGTACTTGGGTATTACTGCAGGTTTTTCAGGGACCAGTGTCTCTTCAGTAAATAGGACTGGGTCCTTCCCTTCAAGGAAGTGGGTTTCCTTCTTGCCCAGGGTATGTCTAGGGATATCATCTTGGAGCTAAGCCCTGGAAAAGGAGTCTGATGATTTTGACAAATGCTGCATCCTGCTGAGGCTGAGCCCCAAGATGCAAGACATAGTTCTCCCCACCTTACTTCTCCTCTCCTCATGCAAAAGTCTTTGTTAGAGTCACAACTGTGCAGTCTGGAGTTAGTGGAGGGGTGATGCCAACACTTCCTTAGCCACCCCAGCTTGTGCCTTTTTATGTTGTGACACCCCACCCCATACCCCAGTCTCCTGGCTCTAGGCCCAGTTCAGCAATAGAACTTGCCTAAAGGTTGCAGTATTTGTGGTCTGGACTGACTTTCAAGTTAAATAAATGAAATAAGATCCCCAGTGAATTTTGGCCTACGGTACCAAGGCTTGTGGGACCTCAAGTTTGGAACTATGAGATTGGTGATTCCCCTCTGGCTAGGGCTAGTTTACATGCTCCCTGTGTGGGAAGGCATTATCTGAGCTTGGTTCAGTTTTGCATTCTGCTATGACAAGTGCAGTACTGAGTTTAATGCCTCACAATTCCTACTCTCTCCCTCTCCCAGTGCACAGAAATGGTCTCAGCATCATTCTGCCACTGCCCGGAGGATGGGGAAAGGGTGGCATTGATAATTAAAGACTCTTTTTGTCTACCTCTTGAGTGCCACTTTCAGTGATACAAAGTTGAAACCAGGTTTTGTGAGTGCTTACCTGATTTTTGGTTCTTATGAATTTTTTTTTTTTCTGTGTAGATAGTTGTTAAATTGGTGTCCTCATGGGAGGATGATCAGTGGAGCATTCAATTCTGCCATCTTTTTCTGCCTCTTCCTCACTTTTTTTTTTCTTTCTCATAGGGTTATTTGTGTTATTTAAATAAAAACATATATTATTTTCTCCAGATCACAGATAGCATGCCTACTCAGGGAAGAAAATGTGGCAAACATAAACAATATGTATAAAATAAAAATAACTTCTACTCCTACCACCCAGAGATAACCGTTTTGGTATATTTTCTTTTAGTTCCATTTCTTTTTTATTTATTTATTTATTTTTTTTACAGGTGGTTTTGGGTTACATGGATGAACTGTATAGTGGTAAAGTCTGGGCTTTCAGTATACCCCTCGCCAGAACAGTGTACACTATACCCAAGAGGTTATATATATATATATATTTTTTTTTTGTCTGTTTGTTTTTACAGAAGGAGTCAATGAGAAAAAGAAGTTCATACTGCTTTTGTATCCTGCAACTTTACTGAATTTTTTATTAGTTCTAAAATTATTTCATAAAGTTTTAAGGGTTTTCTATATATATGATAATGTCTATAAACAGGGACAATTTAACTTCTTATTTCCAATTTGAATGTTTTTTTGTTTCTTTCTCTTACCAAATTGCTCTGGTTAGGACTTCCACTACAATGTTGAATAGGAGTGGTAAAAGTGGGCATCTATGTCTTGTTCTGAATCTTAGAGAAACAGCTTTTCCTTGTTGTGATATTAGCTATGTGTTTGTCTTACATGGTCTTTATTGTGTTTGGATACATTCTATATACCTAATTTGTTGAGTGTTTTTAATCGTAAAAATATTGAATTTTGTCAAATGTTTTTTTCTTCACTTATTGAAATGATCTTATGGTTTTTGTCCTTCATTTAATTAATCTGATGTATTACATTTATTGAATTTGAGCAATGCATTTCTAAATAGTTCTTTGGTCAGGTAATAAATTATAAGGGAAATTCAAATTTTTAGCTGAATGAAAATAAAAATGCAACATGTCAAAATTCACGGAGTGCAGCTGAAATGATTAGAGGAAATTTTATACGTTTAAATGCCTGCATTAAAAGAGAAGAAAGAAGGCCAGGCGCGGTGGCTCATGCCTGTAATCCCAGCACTTTGGGAGGCTGAGGCTGGAGGATCACAAGGTCAAGAGATCGAGACCATCCTGGTCAACATGGTGAAACCCCGTATCTACTAAAAATACAAAAATTAGCTGGGCATGGTGGCACGTGCCTGTAGTCCCAGCTACTCGGGAGGCTGAGGCAGGAGAATTGCTTGAACCCAGGAGGCGGAGGTTGCGGTGAGCCGAGATCGCGCCATTGCACTCCAGCCTGGGTAACGAGAGCGAAACTCCATCTCAAAAAAAAAAAAAAAAAAAAAGAGAGAAGAAAGATATTAAATTAATAATCTTATGTATCACCTTAAAAATCCAGAAAAAGAAGGCTAACAAAACTAATGGCAAAGCTCATGGGAAGAGAGTAATAAAGATTAGGACAGAAATTAGGTAAATTAATAACAGAATAATACAGAGAGATAAATAAAATCAAAAATTAGTTTTTTCAAAAAAATAAGCAAAATTCAGACAACTTTAGATAAATTAACCAGGAGAAAAAGAGGAAAGAAACAGATGCTGGGAACTAGGAATGCAAGAAAAGATATTATCACTGACCAAGCAGGAATTAAAATGATTATAAGAGATTGCTTTGAAAAACTTTATGTTAACCCATTTCACAACTAAGATGAAATAGACAAATTCTTAGTAAGTCACAAAGAAGACTTACTGAAGATCAAATATAAATTCAGAGTAAAAATGTAGCAAATGAAAAAATTAAGTTAGTATTTAAAAATCTTTTCACAAAGACAGACCTACACCAAGATATGAATTTTATCAAATATTTAAACAGAAAATAATATCAATATTTTATTAACTCTTTCAAAATTTAGGAAGTTGAAACACTCTTGAACTCACTCTATGAGAGGAGTATCGGCCTCACACCAAAACTAGACAAAGATAACTACAGACCAGTATCTCTCATGAATGCAGATGTAAAGTAATTCTGAAAAAAATTATTTACCAAATCAGAAACATATAAGAAAGATTATATATGATGATCAAGTGAGAATTGTCCTAGGAATGCAAGGTTGGTTTAACATCCAAAATAAATTAATATAATACACCATATTAATATAATAAAATGCACAAACTATACAATCATTTTAGTAGAACATATAATTAACAAAATGGAACATTCATTCCTAATAAAAATTATTATGAAACTGTAACAGAAGGAAAGTTTATTAATCTGATCAAGATTATACCCTGTCTTATATTGAAATCTACTTAAACTTTTCTGATGCAGTTATTCAATAAGTTCAAATAAAATCAACACAATGTAATCTTTAGCAAAGAAAGACTGAAGCAGGTTAAAGTGTTATAGTGGTTCAGAAAAAAAAATTTCTTTTTGAGTCACATAAAATTTTGTTTCTTAATAATGAGGAAGACAGAAAGTTCAGAGAGTAATAAGCAGTTTTCTCCTTCTAAAATTAGACGTTTCTTAGAAAGGATCTTAGGTTGGGGAAAATGTCAAAGTATGAACAAGAGAAAATGGTCCCTAATATTTCATCTTGTTCTCATATTACAGCTATGTAACTTCAGGATCTATGCATGTCTCAGTGGAGGAGTCAGTGAAGACATGGCTTTTTCATGTCACAGCTAGGACAGAATTTCTTGACTATTCTTTCTTTCTTTATTCTGCTTTTATTGTACCTAATGAATGTAATTAGTCTACTAAATTGATCTTTAACGGATGAGCATTTTTTTTTTTTTTTGCAACAACGTGCACTCTCTTCATGTTGTTGGTTTATTGTGTGAGTTCATCAGGTGATTTAAGCCTCAGAAGGCAAAAGGCATTACTTCTGAGTTACTGACACTGTAAGAGCCCTTCAATAATTGTAAACAAATGAGCAAACTATTCCAGATGACTTATTTAGTTTATCTAATTCTGAAAAAGCTAAGAAAATGTTGAACATTCAATGACATCTGAATAGGAACAGCTCTGGACTCCATTTCCCAGTAAGAGCAATGCAGAGGGTGAGTGATCACTGCATTTCCAAATGAGGTACCAGGTGCGTCTCAATGGGACTGTTTGCACAGTGGGTGTGGCCCAAGAAGGGAGAGCTGAGGTAGGGTAGGGCACTGCCTCACATGGGAAGTGCAATTCCTGGAGGACCCCTCCCTACCCAGTGGAGGCCATCAGGGACTTTTCCATCCACTCCAACACTCTGGTTCAGATACTGTGCTTCTTCTGCGGTTTTTACCACCCGCAGATCAGGAGATTTCTGCACCAAAAAATGCCATGAGTTTCCAGCATGGCTGTTTCAGCTGGTGCCGCAGGTTTCCACACAAAAACTCACACAAATCTTGGTGGACATTTCAACTGGTGCCTGGAATGCCTAGGAGACAGAGCCACCCATTCACATGAAAAAGAGGAGGCTGAAAGCAGGGAGCCAAGTAAGCTGGCTCAGTGGGTTCCATTCCCAGAAAGACAAGCAATCTGAAATACTCTGGACTGAGAGTTTCACAGCAAGCACAGCTGGACCTAGAATGGTCCAGCTCTGTGGGGGGAAAGACATCCACCATGCTGAGGCAGTCCACCACTACCAAGGCAGTCTGCCATTACTGAGGCAGCCCGCAATTACTGAGGCAGTCCACATTACTGAGGTAATCTGTCATTACTGAGGCAGACCAACATTACTGAGGCAGTTGTAACAGTACCTCTGTAAAAAAAAAAAAAAAAAAAAAAAAAAAACTACAAGGAAGTTTATACAGCAGCTGGGCAGAATCAGCAGCAGCTCAGCAACACCTCTGGTGGCAGACTGTGACTAGACTACCTCCTTGTTGGGCAGGGCGTCTCTGAAAAAAGACAGCAACACATCAGGAACTTAAAAATAAAGCCCCACCTTCCCAGGACACAGCACCTGGGAAAAGAGGTGGTTGATTATGAGTTCCACTACAGCAGACATAAATGTACCTCCCAGCAGCACTGAATGAAACAATGGAGCTCCCAGCACAGTACTTGAGCTCTGATAAGGGACAGACTGTCTCCTCAAGTGGCTCTGTGACCCCCATTTATCCAAAGAGGCACCTAATAAAGGAGAGATCTGGCTAACATCTGGTGGGTACCCTTCTGGGACAAAGATAACAGAAGAAGAAACTGGCAGCAACCCTTACTGTTCTGCAACCCCCATGGGTGATTCCCAGGCAAGCAGGGTCTGGAGTGGACTTCCAGCAGTCCTGCAGCAGAGGGGCCTGACTGTTACAAGGAAAACTATAAAATAGAAAGAAATAGCTTCAACGTCAACAAAAAGGATGCCCACTGAGGGACCCCATCTGAAAGTCACTAACTACAAAGACCACAGGTAGATAAATCTAAGAAGATGGGAAGAAACCAGTGCAAGAAGGATAAAAACCCCAAAAACCAGAACACCTCTCCTCCTCCAAGGGATCACAACTCCTCACCAGCAAGGGAAGAAAGCTGGATGGAGAATGAGTCTGATGAGTTGACAGAAGCAGGCTTCAAAAGGTAGGTAATAACAAACTTCTCTGAGCTAAAATAACATGTTCTAACCCAATGCAAAGAAACTAAGAACCTTGAAAAAAAGTTAGACAAAATGCTAACTAGAATGACCAGCGTAGAGAACAACATAAACGACTTGATGGAGCTGAAAAACACAGCAGGAAATCTTTGTGAATCATACACAAGTTTCAATAGCTGAATTGACCAAGCAGAAGAAAAAATATTAGAGATTGAAGATCAGCTCAATGAAACAAAATGAGAAGGCAAGATTAGAGAAAGAAGAGTGACAAGAAATTGACAAAGCCTCCAAGAAATATGGAATTATACGAAAAGAACTAATCGACGATTGATAGGTATACCTGAATGTGATGGGGAGAATGAATCTAAGCTGGAAAACACTCTTCATGATATTATCCAGAAGAACTTTCCCAACCTAGCAAGGCAGGCCAACATTCAAGTCCAGGAAATACAGAGAACACTGCAAAGATATTCCTCAAGAAGAACAACCCTGAGGCAAATAATCATCAGATTCACCAGGGATGAAATGAAGGAAAAAGTGCTAAGAGCAGCCAGAGAGAAAGGTTGGGTTACCCACAAAGGGAAGCCCATCAGACTGACAGTGGATCTCATCAGAAACTCTACAAGCCAGAAGAGAGTGGGGCCAATATTCAACATCCTTCACAAAAAGAACAAAGCTGTAGGCATCATGCTACCTGACATCAAACTATACTACAAGGTTACAGTAATCAAAACAGCATGTTACTAGTACCAAAACAGAAATATAGACCATTGGAACAAAATAGAGGCCTCAGAAACAATGCCACATGTCTACAACCATCTGATCTTTGACAAACATGACAAAAACAAGTAATGGGGAAAAGATTCCCTGTTTAATAAATGGTGTTGGGAAACGTGGCTATACATGTGCCTAATGTAGAAACTAGACCCCTTCCTTACACTAAAATTAACTCCAGATGGATTTAAGATTTAAACATAAAACCCATCATCATAAAAACCCTAGAAGAAAACTTAGGCAAAACCATTCAGGACATAGGCATAGGCAAGGACTTCATAACTAATACACCAAAGCATTGGCAACAAAAGCCAAAATAAACAAATGAGATCTAATTAAACTCCAGAGTTTCTGTACAGCAAAAGAAGCAATCATTAGAGTGAATTGGCAACTTACAGAATGGGAAAAAGTTTTTGCAATCTTCCCATCTGACAAAGGGCTAATATCCAGAATCCACAAAGAGCTAAAACTGATTTACAAGAAAAAAACAAACAAAACCATTGAAAAGCGGGCAAAGGATATGAATAGACACTTTTTCAAAAGAAGACATATATGAGGCCAACAAACATGTGAAAAAATGCTCATCACCACTGGTCATTAGAGAAATGCAAATCAAAACCACACTGAGATACCACCTCATGCCAATTATAATGGTGGTCATTAAAAAATCAGGAGACAACAGATGCTGGATAGGATGTGGAGAAATAGGAACACTTTTACACTGTTGGTGGGAGTGTAAACTAGTTCAACCATTGTAGAAGGCAGTGTGGCACTTCCTCAAGGACCTAGAAATAGAAATTCCATTTGACCCAGCAATCCCATTACTGGGTATATACCCAAAGGATTATAAATCATTCTATTATAAGGACACACGCACACCAATGTTCATGGCGGCACTGTTTACAATAGCAAAGACATGGAACCAACCTGAATGCCCACCGATAATAGACTGGACAAACAAAATGTGGCACATATACACCATGGAATACTATGCAGCCATAAAAAGTAATGAGTTTGTGTCCTTTGTAGGGATATGGATGAACCTGGAAACCATCATTCTCAGCAAACTGACACAAGAACAGAAAATCAAACACCACATGTTCTCACTCATAGGTGGGTGTTGAACAATGAGAACACATGGACACAGGGAGGGGAGCATCTCACACAGGGTCTGTTCGGGGGGCAAGGGACATCGGGGGGCGGGGACTTCAGGGAGGGATAACACGGGGAGAAATGCCAGAGGTAGGTGATGGGAGGATGGAGGCAGAAAACCACATTGTCATGTGTGTACCTATGCAACAGTCCTGCATGATCTGCACATGTACCCCAGAACGTAAGTAGAAAAAATAAAAAAAGAAGAAAATGAACATGTTGAAGCATAGGAAATTTGTATTTTATACTCTTTTGATTCTCGTATTTAGACAACAATTCAACTTTGGATGTAAATTGGGTGTTAATAGTTTCATAGTATAGTTTATGCCTCTAAATACTGTCCTTTCTCCTACATCTGTGAATAAAATTATCCATGTTACTGTCTGTAGACTATCTGCAATTTCCATCTTAGTTACTCTTTGGCTTAAGGGTTTAGAAATCCTCTCTATGGACTGAACTTCAGCGGGGCTGCAACTACCATGTTCTCTCGCATGGGCGTCTCTGAGCTGTAGGTCTGGACCTTGCAACTACAATGGATTCAGGTTCAAAATATGGCCACTCTGCAAGATATTATCAGGTGACTGAAGTCCATCAAAAACATCCAGAAAATTACCAAGTCTATGGAGATGGTAGCAGTAGCAAAATACGCATGAGCTGAGAGAGAGCTGAAACCAGCTCGAATATATGGATTGGGATCTTTGGTTCTCTATGAGAAAGCTGATATCAAGGTGCCCGAAGACAAGAAGAATCTCCTTCTTATTTGTGTGTCTTTAGATAGAGGATTGTGTGGTGCTATTCATTCCTCCATTGCTAAACAGATGAAAAGTGAGGTCACTACACTAACAGCAGCTTGGAAAGAAGTTATGCTTGTTGGAATTGGTGACAAAATCAGAGGCCTACTTTATAGGACTCATTCTGACCAGTTTCTAGTGGCATTCAAAGAAGTGGGAAGAAAGCCCCCTACTTTTGGAGATGCGTCAGTCGTTGCCCTTGTATTACTAAATTCTGGATATGAGTTTGATGAAAGCTCCATCATCTTTAATTGATTCAGGCCTGTCATCTCCTATAAGAGAGAAGAAAAGCCCATCTTTTCCCTTAATACCATTGTAAGTGCTGAAAGCATGAGTATCTATGATGATATTGACAGCTGCAAAATTACCGAGAATACAGTCTGGCCAACATCATCTACTACTCTATGAAGGAGTCCACCTCTAGTGAGCAGCGTGCCAGGTTGACAGCCATAGACAATGCCAACAAGAAGGCTTCTGAGATGATTAAGAAACTGACATTGTTGTTTAACTGTACCTTCCAAGCTGTCATCACAAAAGAGGTGATTGAAGTTATCTCTGGTGCTGCAGAGCGGGATTAATGAAAATCAAGTTCCATCCTCAGACAAGACAGCTGATTTTGTTTTTAGCTTACTACTGTCTTTGTCAGAAGAATCTGTTCCTCCATTGTTTGAATTACTGAAGACAGCAAGATATTTGTAAATTATCTTAATATAAACAAGATAAGAAAAAGGAAACCTTTTGTATACAAATAAAGAGGTTAACATATTATGTCTTCATTAGCCATAACACGTTTATTTATTATAGATGAGTTTAGTACATTAGTTCCACATTCTTGGGGGGGAATGATGCTATAGAATGGAGACCAAGAATATTGAAATGGGGTAAAACCCCACTCAGTTGAGCCAGGTAGGGGTTTCCGGGTAGCCAAAATGTAGTCTTGAGCCTCTTAGCATGTAGAAATATTAAGAAAATGTAAAAAGCACTGATTTTGGGGGTCACAAAAGTAATGGGAGAGAGTAGAAGAGACATTTTAAGCATCAAAGTGCTTAAGCCTGAAATCTGGAGGACACTCAGGGTTGGGTGTAGATTTTGGAGCCTTTGGGTCCTTCATAGGCCCCCAACCTAGAGATTCCTTCTCTCTCCTTTGCATTCAAAGACAACTTAGTCTCGTCTCAGTTCAAATCTAACTAGGCCCCTGTTTTGTACAAGCTCCAGATTAAGCAGTGAGGTTCAAAATCAAAGCAAGCTATATTATTTCCTTTCTGGAGCTCATGATCTGGTGAGGGAGATACCTCACTTTCAGGCTTTTCCACTTTACTAAGAACTTAACATTGGGTAGGTCACTTAACCTCTCTGAACTTCAGTTTTCTCATCTGGAAAAGAATAATAATAGTTCATACTTCACAGGGCTTTTAAGAGAATTCAGTGGAATAAAGCTGGTCTGGTAAAAGATGAAGTGAGTTATTATGGATAATTACAATGATGAAGCACTTAGCAAAATGCCTGGCACAAAGTAAGTACTCAGCAATTATGATCTGTTATAAGCAATTATTACTGACGTACATGATGGTTGTAGCTTTTGTGAGTCCTGAGATGACTACTTCAAATTATATTATGAATATTAGCATTAGCTATTCCAGAAAATTTCCCAAGGTTCTTTATTCATTCCATTTTGGGCCATTCTGCTTCTGGTGACATAGACTCACATTGATAATTATGCTTTAGTATGTAACAGAATCACCTGAAGACCATGTAAAAAATATACCTCCTAGCATATTGTCCAAAGATTCTCATTTAATAGTTCTAGAAGTCACTTCCAAGAATCTGAATTTTAAACAGGTATCATGTGCAGTACTCATGGAGATGATTTTTGGACTGTATTTTGAGATAATCTGGCCTGGAAATTCTCCAGTTGCCTTTTGCGAATATGGTGATTTTCTGGATTGTTTTTCCATGTCTATCCAAATTCCTCCCAAACCAACTGTCACACCCATGAGAAGAAAGGCTGGGAAAGATTCCCATAAAGTCAGCCAAGAGAGAGAGGAAGGACTAATAGATACCAAGGGAAGATAAGATTTAAGGAGGGCAGAAGCAGGCCTTTCCAATTTGGTCCATGTAGCTGCTTCTGGCACAGCAGGCACTCAGAGAGCAACAGTGCTTCTCACACTCACCGAGTTGGAGAAGAGGCAGGGTGCAGCTGGAAATGGGTATTCAGGAGCATGATCCTTAACAGAGCTTAATGAAAAAAAATATAGTAATACAATATCTTGCTAATGCAGTCTAATTGGGGCCTGAATAATTTTTTTAGTTAACTTTTTTAAATTAAAATATGATAGAATATTTGAAAGGCAATTTTATTATAGTCAAGGAGCTACAGCAACCCAAACCAGTCCAGCAAAGTCTTGCCAAGTAGAGGGCCTCTGGGAGCTAGTGTAATGAATTGAGAATTATTTGTCATCAGGAATTTGTATGTAAATGGATTTGTATGTAAATGGACGCTCCATAAATGCTTGAAAACAGTTTGTTCTCCTTAGGGGTATAAATATGCCCCTGGTAATCATGTTTGCATGATTTTACTTACAACCTCCCCCATCCCTCCGTCAGCTAGACAGTCCAGCTTATACTTCTGGTAGAATTATTTCAATTTAATTTACAACGCTTTGCAAATTATAATTTTCACTTAGAGAATAAATATGTAGCAAATTTTTGTGGATAGAACCAAAGTAAGTCTGAACTGGAAGGGAACTTGGAGATAATTAATCCTGAAACTCATTTTACATGTGGAGAAACTGAGGCTAAGAGCAAGAATGTGGCTTATTCAAGGATATGCAGAATTGGGGTAGGACTAGATCTGGATCCCAGATCTAGCACATTCCAGAGCAGCCTGCCTTATGCTGAATAGGACACACTGCCCCCTACTAAATGTCATTCAGTATAATGTATGCTGACAAGAAATGAATTTTTTTTTATTAGAATCCTGTTGTTTACAATGTCCTCCTTTGTTTACCATATAGATGTGAATTAAGGAAACTCTCCATGAAGATAATAAGATTCACAATGGCTCAAGAATCAAAATTCCAAATTGGTATTTAAATTGGTAACATGAGGTTTACTAATAAAAGAAAACATTATTATTATTTCAAAGTGCAGGTGAAGCATACAAAGAAACATTAACTGATAAAATGGATAAATGGCAAGAGATGTAATTAGAGCTCGTCTTCAGCAAAATTGGATCATCAAAGTGTCTGTGCATCAACCTCCACCTAACCTTGCCCTTTTGTTCTTTCTATGCTTTGTACCATCTTCTGAAATATTTGAGAAACATTTGTTAAAGTAAAGAATAGAGGATGTAAATTGATGTCAAAATGTTCTGGTAATGTCATTCTTACCCAAATAGGAGGAAACTCAATGGGAAAAGGTTTTTTAATTTTCAGTAACCACTTTTATCGCTATGGGTAAGAGTTAGATGGCCAAGTAATTTATTTTCCAAACACTTACCCTTTTTGAGATTGAAAGGGGATGCTATTAATACTTACACTGGAACAACAGGCAGAAACTGAGACTGTCCCAAGAAAACAAAACATATTATAATTCATGAAAACAGAAAGAACACAGTGTTAAAGAAAGCAGAGTACAGCACCATATGACTCAGATATCCACAGAAGAGTGGCATGTTTCACTTACACATAAGTCCTCTAGGTTTATTCATGTTGTTTCAAATGACAGAATTTCCTTATTTTTAAAAGTTGAGTGATATTTCGCTGTGTATGTAGTCTTTGCTCATTGTAGCATTATTCACAATAGTCAAGACATGGAAACAAGCTAAATGTCCATAATGAATGAATGGCTAAAAATATTGAATATATGCACAAAGAAATGGCACAGAAAGACAAATATCATATATTCTCATTTATATGTGAAATCTAAAAAAATCAAATGCATATAGATTGAGTGATAGTTAGAATAAGATATTAGGGGTAGTGGACAGGGAATTGAGTAATGGTAGTCACAGATTAAAACGTTTTTCTTTTTCTTTCTTTTTTTTTTTTTTTTGCTTGGGAAATACCTTATGTTTATTATAATTTTATTTTCATTTTAGGTAAAAATAACAAAATAGAAGTATGAACAAATTAAAAATTAGCTAAAAATTAATACCATATTTAACAAGTAAAATACAAGTTAATAGTTCTTGAAGCTAAAGTTTCTCTTAATTTGGTGGTAAGATTACAATGTATTCTCTTTTTTAACTTTTTCTTTTTCTATTTAATTTTAATTTTTTTTATTATACTTCAACTTCTGGGGTACAAGAGCAGAATGTGCAGGTTTGTTACTTAGATATACACATGCCATGGTTGTTTGCTGCACCCATCAAGCTGTCATATACATTAGATAGTTTTCCTCCCCTAGGTTCTCACCCCCCAACAAGCCCCAGTGTGTGATGTTTCCCTCCCTGTGTCCATGTGTTCTCATTGTTCAACTCCTTATGAGTAAGAACATGTGGTATTTGGGTTTTTGTTCTTGTGTTAGTTTGCTGAGAATGATGACTTCCAGCTTCATCCATGTCCCTGCAAAGGACATAAACTCATCCTTTTATGGCTGCATAGCATACCATGTTGTATATGTGTCACATTTTGTTTATCTAGTCTATTATTGATAGGTATGTAGGTTGGTTCCAAGTCTTTGTTATAGTGAACAGTGTCACAATAAACATATTTGTGCATATGTCTTTATAGTAGAATGATTTATAAATCTTTGTGCATATACCCAGTAATAGGATTGCTGGGTCAAATGGTATTTCTAGTTCTGGATATTTGAGTAATTGGCAGACTGTCTTCCACAATGATTGAACTAATTTGCACTCCCACCAACAGTGTAAAAGTGTTCAAATTTCTTCACATCCTTTCCAGCACTTGTGGTTACCTGACTTTTTAATGATCGCCATTCTAACTGATGTGAGATGGTATCTCAATGTGGTTTTGATTTGCAATTCTTTAACGACCAGTGATGATGAGCTTTTTTCTTTTTTTATGTTTGTTGGCTGCATAAATGTTTTCTTTTGAGAAGTGCCTCTTTATATCCTTCATTCACTTTTTGATGTTTTTTTTTTTTTTTTTCCTGTAAATTTGTTTAAGTTCCTTGTAGATTCTGGATATTATCCTGTTGTCAGATGGATAGATTGCAAAAATTTTACTGCATTCTGTAGGTTGCCTGTTCAATCTAATGATATTTTCTTTTGCTGTACAAAAGTTCCTTAGTTTAATTAGATCCCATTTGTCTATTTTGGATTTTGTTGCCATTGCTTTCGGTGTTTTAATCTTGAAGGCTCTGCCCATGCCTATGTCCTGAATTACCATTGCCTAGGTTTTCTTTTAGTGTTTTGTGGTTTTAGATCTTACATTTAAATATTTAATTCAACTTAAGTTAATTTTTGTATAAGGTGGAAGAAAGAAATGCAGTTTCAGATTTCTGCATATGGCTAGCCAGTTTTCCCCAAACAATTTATTGAAAAGGGAATCTTTTTCCCATTTTTTGTTTTTGTCAAGTTTGTGAAAGATCAGATGGTTGTAGATGTGTGGTGTGGTGTTATTAATGAGGTCTTTGTTCTGTTCCACTGGTCTATATGTCTGTTTTGGTACCAGTACCATGATGTTTGGTAACCACAGTCTTGTAGTATAGCTTGAAGTAAAGTAGTGTGATGCCTCCAGCTTTGTTCTTTTTTCTTAGGATTGTCTTGGCTATACAGGCTCTTTTTTGGTTCCAAATGAAACTTAAACTAGTTTTTCCCAATTCATTGATGAAAGTCGAAGGTAACTTGATGAGAATTGCATCGAATTTATAAATTATTTTGGGCAGTAAGGGCATTTTCATCACATTGATTCTTCCTAACCAGGAGCATGGAATATTTTTCCATTTATTTGTGTCCTCACTTATTTCCTTCAGCAGTGGTTTGTAGTTTTCCTTGAATAGGTTTTTCACATCCCTTGTAAATTGTATTACTAGGTATTTTCTTCTCTTTGTATCAACTGTGAATGGGAGTTCACTCATGATTTGGTTGTTTGTTATTGGTGTATAGGAATGATGAGATTTTTGCACATTGATTTAGTATCCTGAGACTTTGCTGAAGTTGCTTATCAGCTTAAGTAGGTTTTGGGCTGAGACGATGGGGTTTTCTAAATATGCAATCATGTCATCTGCAAACAGAGACAATTTGACTTCCTCCTTTCCTAATTGAATACCTTTTACTTCTTTCTCTTGCCTAATTGTCCTGGCCAGAAATTTTAATACTATGTTGAATAGGAGTGGTGAGAGAGGGTATCCTTGTCTTGTGCTGGTTTTCAAAGGGAATGCTTCCAGTTGTTGCCCATACAGTATAATATTGACTGTGGGTTTGTCATAAATAGCTTTTATCATTTTGAGACACTTTCCATCAATACCTAGTTTATAGAGAGTTTTTAGCCTGAAGAGCTATTGAATTTTGTCAAAGGCCTTTTATGCATCTATTGAGGTAATCATATGGTTTTGTAATTGGTTTTGTTTATGTGATGGATTACATTTATTGATTTACATATATTGAACCAGCCTTGCATCCCAGGGATGAAGCCAACTTGATGGTCTTGAATAAGATTTTTGATGTACTGCTGGATTCAGTTTGCCAGTATTTTAATGAGAAATTTTGAATCACTGTTCATCAGGGATATTTGCCTGAATTTTGTTGTTGTTGTTTTTGTCTCTCTGCCAGGTTTTGGTATCAGGATGATGCTGGCCTCATAAAATGAGTTAAGAGGAGTTCCTGTTTTTGTGTTGTTTGGAGTGGTTTCAGAAGGAATGGTACCAGCTCCTCTTTGTACGTCTGATAGAATTTGGCTGTGAATCCATCTGGTCCTGAACTTTTTTTGGTTGGCAAGCTGTTAATTGCTGCCTCAATTTCAGAACTTGTTATTGGTCTCTTCAGGGATTCAACTGCTTCCTGGTTAAGTCTTGGGAGGGTGTATGTGCCCAGAAATTTATCAATTTCTTCTAGATTTTCTAGTTTATTTGCGTAGTGGTGTTTATAGTATTCTCTGATGGTAGTTTGTATTTCTATGGGATTGATGATGATATTTCCTTTATTATTTTTTATTGCATCTATTTGATTCTTCTCTATTTTTTGCTTTATTAGTCTTGCTAGCAGTGTATCTATTTTAGTGATCTTTTCAAAAAACCAGCTCCTGGATTCATTGATTTTTTTTTTTTTTGAAGGGTTTATTGTGTCTCTATCTCCTTCATTTCTGCTCTGATCTTAGTTATTTCTTGTCTTCTGCTAGCTTTCGAATTTGTTTGCACTTGCTTCTCTAGTTCTTTTAATTGTGACTTGAGGATGTCAATTTTAGATCTTTCCTGCCTTCTCTTGTGGGTGTTAAGTGCTATAAATTTTCTCTACACACTGCTTTAAATGTGTCCCAGAGGTTCTGGCATGTTGTGTCTTTGTTCTCATTGGTTTCAAAAAGCATATTTATTTCCGTCTTAATTTTGTTATTTACCCAGTAGTTTATTCAGGAGCAGATTGTTCAGTTTCCATGTAGTCTTGCGGTTTTGAGTGAGTTTCTTAATTTATGACAAACCCACAGCCAATATTATACCGAATAGGCAAAAACTGGAAGCATGAGTTCTAATTTGATTGCACTGTGGTCTGAGATGCTATTTGTTATGATTTCCATTCTTTTGCATTTGCTAAGAAGTGCTTTACTTCCAATTATGTGGTCAATTCTAGAATAAATATGATGTGGTGCTGAGAAGAATATGCATTCTGTTGATTTTGGTTGGAGAGTTCTGTAGATGTCTGTTAGATATGCTTGGTGCAGAGCTGAGTTCAAGTCCTGAATATCCTCGTCAATTTTCTGTCTCGATCTGTCTAATATTGACAGTGGGGTCTTAAAGTCTCCTGCTATTTTTGTGTGGGAATCTAAGTTTCTTTGTAAGTTTCTAAGAACTTGCTTTATGAATCTGGATGCTCCTGTATTGGATTCATATATATTTAGGATAGTTAGCTCTTCTCGTTGCGTTGATACCTTTACCACTATGTAATGCCTTTTTTGTCTTTTTTGATCTTTGTTGGGTTAAAGTCTGTTTTATCAGAGACTAGAATTGCAACCCTTGCTTTTTTTTTTCTTTCCATTTGTTTGGTAAATTTTTCTCCATGCCTTTATTTTGAGCCTATGTTATATCTTTGCACGTGAGTTGGGTCTCCTGAATACAGCACACCAATGGGGACTGACTCTATCCAATTTGTCAGTCTGTGTCTTTTAATTGGGACATTTAGCCTGTTTACATTTAAGGTTAATGTTATGTGTGAATTTGGTCCTGTCATTATGATGCTAGCTGGTTATTTTGCCTGTTAGTCGATGCAGTTTCTTCATAGTGTCAATAGCCTTTACAACTTGGTATGTTTTTGCAGTGGCAGATACTGATTGTTTCTTTCCACATTTATTGCTTCTTTCAGGAACTCTTGTAAGACAAGCCTGGTTGTGATAAAATTTCTCAGCATTTTCTTGTCTGTAAAGGATTTTATTTCTCCTTTGCTTATGAATCTTAGTTTTGCTGGATATGAAATTCTAGGTTGAAATTCTTTTTTTTTTTTAGAATGTTGATTTTTGACCCCCACTCTCTTCTGGCTTGTAGGATTCCTGCCAAGAGATCTGATGTTAGTGTTACGGGCTTCCCTTTGTGGGTAATCCAGCCTTTCTCTCTGGATGCCCTTAAGACTTTTTTCTTCATTTCAACCTTCATGAATCTGATGATTATGTGTCTTGGGGTTGCTCTTTCTGGGGTATATCTTTGTGGTGTTTTCTGTATTCTCTGTAGTTCCTGAATTTGGATGTTGGCTTGCCCCGCTAGATTGAAGAAGTTCTCCTGGAAAATATCCTGTAGAGTGTTTTCCAACTTGGTTTGATTCTCCCTGTCACTTTCATGTACACCTATCAAATGCAGATTTGGTCTTTTCACATAGTCTCATATTTCTTGGAGGCATTGTTCATTTCTTTTTAGTCTTTTTTTCTCTAATGTTGTCTTGTCACTTTATTTCATTGATTTGATCTTCAATCTCTTCTGTCCTTTTTCCACTTGATTGATTCAGCTATTGATACTTCTGTATGTTTCACTAAGTTCTTGTGCTGTGTTTTTCAGCTACATCAGGTCATATATGTTCTTCTCTAAACTTGTTATTCTAGGTAGCAATTTGTCTAATGTTTTTTCAAGGTTCTTATCTTCCTTGCATTGGGTTAGAACATGGTCCTTTAGCTTGGAGGAGTCTGTTATTACCCACCTTCTGAAGCCTACTTCTGTGAATTTGTCAAACTCATTCTTTGTCCAGTTTGTTTTCCCTTGCTGGTGAGATGTTGTGATCCTTTGGTGGAGAAGAGGGGTTCTGGTTTTTGGAATTTTCAGCTTTTTTGTGCTGGTTTCTCCCCATCTTCATGGATTTATCTACATTTGGTCTTTAATATTGGTGACCTTCAGATGGTGTCTCTGAGTGGAAGTCCTTTTTTGTTGATATTGATGTTATTCCTTTCTGTTTGTTAGTTTTCTTTCTAATTGTCAGACCCCTCTGATGTTTGCTGGAGGCCTCCAGACCCTATTTGCTTGGGTATCACCAGCACCAGCAGAGGCTGCAAAACAGCAAAGATTGCTTCCTGTTTCTTCCTCTGGAAGCTTTGTACCAGAGGGGCACTCACCAGATGCTAGCCAGAACTTTCCTGTATGAGGAGTCTGTCAGCCCCTACTGGGAAGAATCTTTCAGTCAGGATACACAGGGTACAAAGACCCATTTTAGGAGGCAGTCTGCCCCTATCAGTGTTCAAATGCTGTGCTGGGAGATCTGCTGCTCCCTTCAGAGCTGTCAGGCAGGAACATTTAAGTCTATTGAAGCTGTGCTCACAGTGACCCTTTATCACAGATGCTCTGTTCCAGGTAGATGGGGGTTTTATCCATAAGTCCCTTACTCAGGCTGCTGCCTTTTTTCAGAGATGCTCTGCCCAGAGAGGAGGAATCTAGACAAGCAGTTTGGCAGCAGAGGCCTTGCTGAGCTGCATTGGGCTCCACCCATTTCTAACTTCCTGATGGCTTTGTTTACACTGTGAGAGTAAAACCCCATACTCAAGCCTCAGCAATGGTGGACACCCCTCCCCCAACCAAGCTTGATCATCCCAGGTTGACCTCAGAATGCTATGCTGGTAGCACAAATTTCAAGCCAGTGGATCTTAGCTTGCTGTTCTCCATGGGGGTAGGACCCACTGAGCCAGACCACTTAGCTTCCTGGCTTCTGGCTCCCTTCCAGGAGAGTGAAGGGTTCCGTCTTGCTGGCATTCCTGGTGACACTGGAGTATGAAAACAACAAACAAAGTAAAACAAAATAAACTCCTGCCACTAGCTCAGTGTCTGCCCAAATGGCCACCCAGTTTTGTATTTCAAACCCAGGGCCCTGGTGGCTTAGGCACCAGAGGGAATTGCCTGGTCTGTCAGTTGCAAAGACCATGGGAAAAGCACAGTATCTGGGCCAGAGTGCACCATTACTCTCGATAAAGTCTCTCATGGCTTCCTCTGACTAGGAGAGAGAAATTCCTTGACCCTTTGCACTTCCCAGGTGAGGCAATGCCCCACTCTGCTTTGGCTCACCCTCCATGGGCTCCACCCACTGTCTAACCAGTCCCAATGAGATGAACCGTGTACCTCTGTTGGAAATGCAGAAATCACCCACCTTCTACATTGATCTTGCTGGGAGCTACAGACTGGAGCTCTTCCTATTTGTCTGTCTTGCCAGCAGACCTCCAAAAAACTTTCCATTAGAAATTAGGAATAAGTTCCAATGATCTACTGCACAGCATATTTATTATAGCTAATAATAATATCTTATATATTTCAAAATTGCTAAAAGAATAGATTTTAATTGTTCTCTCCATAAATAAATAATAGGTATGCAAGGTGATGAATATCTCAATTAGCTTGATTTAATTATTCCACAATGTATAAATACATTGTAACATCACATTTTACCTCAAAAATATACACAATTAATATTTGTCAACTAAAAAAGCAAAACTTCTAAGGGATGTCTGAGAGACACCCTTCTTTTCTTTTACCATGTAAGGATACACTTAGAAGGCACCATCTCTAAACTAGATATTGGACCCTCACCAGAGACTGAATCAGCCAGCACCTTGATCTTGGACTTCACAGCTTTCAGAACCATGAGAAATAAATTTCTGTTGGTTAAAAGCAGCCCAGTGTAAGACATTTTGTTGAAAAAGCCCAAGTCTAGTGGACTAAGACAAATTTAATTTGTTCTAATTTCAAAACTTGTTATTATCTCCATGACTACCATTATCCCTTCCAAAATGGCTGTAAAGCCTCTTAACTGATATTCCTGCTTCTATTCCTCTCCCTGCAGTCTTCTACCCACAAAGAATCCAATCCAATATTTTAAAATTGTAAATAAGGCTTTTTACTCCTCTGCTTAAAACACTGGCCTTAAAACCATTGCATTTATAATTAAATGTAAACAGCATATCATAGTCCTACATAATTTGACCTTTGCCTACCTCTGCACATCCATCATATCCCACCTTCTCCCTCACTTACAATATTCCTGCTACAAATGTTTCCTGTTTTTTCTCAAACACAAGAAGTTCATTCTTGACTTGTGACCTTTTTGGTTTCTGTTCCCTCTGTCTAGACTGCTCTTCACCAACATTTTTCTTGGATGGCTCCTTGTTTTTGCCAATGTCATTTACATGGAATTACATCCTGTAACTATCTGTAGTAGTGTTCAACTCTCTATTTTATTACCTTTTTAAATTTTCTTCTTGACATTTGTAACCATCTGAAATTTGTCTAGACAGTCATTCCTTGGTATCCATGGGGGATTGGTTTCAGGACATCCTGCTGATACTATAATCCATGAATGCTCAAGTTTCTGAAGTAAAATGGTGTAGTATTTGCCTATAACCTGTGCACATTATCCAGTAGTTTGAACTAATCTAATGATCTCTAGATTACTTATAATAACCAATACGAAATAAATGCTATGTATATAGTTGAGGACATAATGGCAAAGGATAAAGTCTATACATATTCACTGCAGATACATTTTTTTCAAATATTTTTTATCTTTGTTTGAAGCTATGGATATTGAGCTCTTGGATATGGAGGGCTGACTGTACTTTTATTTGTGCATTGTCTTTGTTTCCATGTTAAAATGAAAGTTATTTGTGAGCAGGCACTTTGTTCAATTTTCTGCTGTATCGCTATTATTGAAACAATGCTAAGCACATAGTAGTCACTCAAAAAATAATGCTGAAACCATGATTATAGATAAGCCATTATCTTTTGAATAATTAAAGTAAATATAAACTCATTGCTAATATTAAGTAGGGTGAAAATATCATTTATTATTCAAACCAAAAAGAGATATCTGATTATGCCAAAATATAAAATTTACAACACTGACAATAACTTAATGGAAAGTTTAAGGCAAAACTGTGACACCCGAAAACTTTAATTGCAACCACAATCTCTTAACCTGAAAGCTAAGTCTACTTTGCTTTTGGATTACTGAAATCTGTTTAATGCCCTGATGCTTATGTTTTGAAAATAATTTCTTTATTAACACATATTATTAAATATATTGTTTAAAGAAATTGGAGTGAATGAAAATGGAGAATTACCCAATAACTCCTGACCAACAAATGCAAAATTGGGTATCCTTATTCTGGTCTGATCATGTAAAATCAAAGCCTATTGGCAGAGAGAAGTCCAGTCTAAAGTGACATTCTTTGCTGCTGATATTAGTTTTCTGGGACTCTAGTGGATTTTCCTCAGCACGTTGAGTTATTTTGCAGAGGTAAAAGTTTTTATTATAGACTTGGCAGTTGTTTGACATCGCCAAAAGGGTTCGTTCTTTTAATTGGCAAATAGCAAAGTATGTACATCTGTCCAGGCAGGACCTAGCAGCTGTCATAAAGGAAGTATATGACTGCTACTTCTAGCGATTTCCTTCTTTTATATCCCCAAAATCTGGACTGAGCTTCCTCACATCATTCTAAAATATATGATGACTGCAGCTTATTGACCTAACTGACCAAGCCAAGAATTTGTGCTTGGAATGGCCTAGAGTTTCCCAAGGACTGAGTTTAATCTCAGAGGTTTCTAGCAGCGAGGCCATTTATTATTGATTCTAGGGTTTTATATTTTTTTCTCTCTCATTCTCTTCCTCTCTCTCTCTTCTTCCTTTTTCTCTTAGTTTTTTTTTTTTTTTTTTTTTAACATTATGTCTGTTATTTTTTTTCTTTTTATGAGACCAGGTCTCATTCTGTCACCCAGGCTGGGGTGTAGTGGTGTGATTATGGCTCATTGCAATCTTGACCTCCATGGCAAAGGAATTCTCCCACCACAGCCTCTCTAATAGCTGGGATCACAGGTGCACAGCATCACGCCAAGCTATTTTTTTTTTTTTTTTTTTGGTAGAGATAAGCTCTCACTATGTTTCCCAGTCTGCTGTCAAACTTCTGGGCTACAACAATCTTCCCACCTTGGCCTCCCGTAGTGCTTAAATTACAGGCATGAGCCACCATGCCCAACCTAATATGATGTATTTTACTCCTTTTCATTTATTTGTTTTTTCTTTTTACCCTAACCTTTTTTAAGAAAAATGTTTACTTTTTTGCCCTTTTATTGAAACTATTGGAGGTCTAAATATACTCAGCATTTTTTTTTTCTGAGCACTTACTGTGTGCCCAGTAATGTTGAGCAGCAGGGTGTCATTTTTGGATTGTGCTTCTCAGACTTCAAAAATATTTCACGATATTGCATCAGAACCATCTTGGAAGCAGGTTCTAGGAGTTCAGTAGAGGAGTTTAGTAGAAGGAGGAAAAGCATGGCTAAGTGAATGGAATCTGAGACATCAACTCTGTTGAATAAGGGAAGACCTATTTTTACCTCTTTTATTCATTGACATCCTGTTTTAGGTAGTTCTTAAAAAAGAGATCCACCACTAAGGAAATGGTCAAAAAATTACTGGTATTGTGGAAAAAGCAAGCAAGCATGGGCACTTGTTTAAACTTAAGCTAACATTTTAGTTTGAAAGATCTGTAGTTTAGATAGCCTATATACATATATTTCAGTGAGCCTATTTAAAATTTCTAAGCCACAGAATCCTCATACCTAAAGAAAATGTTTATCCCATGGATTTTCTCATGGATTAAATGAAATAAGAAAACATAGCTTAAAGCACTTGTAACTATCTGGCAGGCACTAGGCAGTCAATGAAAACTGTCATGGATTTCCAGCAGTCAGTGAAAAGTAGTTTGTGAAGTGCAGTGGTGGATAGAATAAAACAGTAAGTAAATATTCTAATTCACAGAATGTTTATATTCTTGCTAGGATAAATTGATTAATATATTGAAGACAATTAAAATATAGTTAATTATTGTATGTTAATTTCTATAAGAAAATATAAATTCTGAAGATACAGGGCTGCATGAATATTTTGGAGAGATATTTTAGCTGAAGTTGCTTATCAGATCTCAGAGCTTTTGGACATAGACTATGGGGTTTTCTAGGTACAAAATTACGTCATCTGCAAACATTGATAATGATATTTGACTCCCTCTATTCTTATTTTGATACCTTTCATTTCTCTCTTTTGCCAGATTTCTCTGGCTAAGGCTTTCATTAGTGTGTGGAATAGGAATGACATGAGTGAGCAACCTTGGCTTGTTCTGGTTCTCAATAGGAATGCTTCTAACTTTTGCCCATTTTATATAATCTTTGCTGTAGATTTGTTCTAGATGATTCTCAGTATTTTGAAGTATGTTTCTTCAGTGCCTACATAGTTTGTTGAAGGTTTTCAACAAAAATAGATGCTGAATGTTATTTAAAGAATTTTCAGTCTATATTCAGAAAATCATGGGTTTCTTGTTTTTAGTTTTGTTTATGATTAATCGCATTTATTGATTTCCATATGTTAAACCAACCTTACATTCCAGGGATCAAGCCTACTTGGTTATGGTAGTTTAGCTTTTTGATGTGCTACTGGATTTGGTTTACTTGTATTTTATTGAGAATTTTGCATTTATGTTCATCGAGGATATTGGCCTGAAGTTTTCCATTTAGTTGTATCTTCGCCACGTTTTGGTATCAGGATAATGCTGGCCTCATAGAATGAATTAGGGTGTATTCCCTCCTCCTTGGTGTTTTGGAATAGTTTTGGTAGTAATGGTACCAGCTCTTCTTTATGCTTCTGGTGAAATTCATCTGTGAATTCCTCTGGACCTGGGTGTTTTTGGCTGGTAGGTTTTGTATTACTGATTCAATTTCAGAACACTATTGGTCTGTTCAGGTTTTGAATTTCTGGTTTAATCTTGGAAGGTATGTTACCAGAAATTTATCCATTATTTTAGGTTTTCTATTTTGTGTGCATGTAAATATTCATACTAGTCTCTGTTGTCTTTTGTCTTTCTGTGGGATTGGTGGTAATGTCCATTTTTTCATTTCTGATTTTGACTATTTGAATCTTCTCTCTCATTTTTTTTGTTTTTTCCTTTAACAGCCTAGCTAGTGGTCAATCTATTCTATTTATTATTTCAAAAAAAAAATCTTCCAGTTTTGATGTCTTCTGTATTTTATTTTTTATTTTATTTTATTTTTTTGCATGTCACTTTTATTTAATTCAGCTCTGATTTTGGTTATTTATTGTCTCTACTAGCTTTCGGGCTAGTTTGCTATTGTTTATCTATGTCCTCAAGGTATAATGTTAAGTGAAGTGAAGATTATTTTAACTTTTTGGTCTGGGCATTTAGCACCATAAACTTTTCTCTTAGCAAGACTTTAGCTATGTCCCAGTGACTCTGGCATGTTGTGTTTTTATTTTAATTAATTTCATAGTTTCTTGATTTCTGCTTTAATTTTATTGTTTACCAGAAGTAATTCAGGAGAAAGTTGTTTAACTTCTATGTAGTTGTATAATTTTCAGCAATCTTCTTAGTACCACTTTCTATTTTTATCACACTGTGGTACAAGAGACTTGTTGGTACGATTTTAGTTGTTTTGCATTTGCTGAGGATGCTTTATGCCTGATTATGTGGTTGATTTTAGTGTATGTACCAAGTGCAACTGAGAAGAATGCACATTCTGTTGTTTTGAGTGGAGATTTCTATAGATGTCTATTAGGTCCATTTGGTCCAGTGTTTAGCTCAAGTCCTAATATCTTTGTTAATTTTTTGACTCAGTGATCTGTCTAATGCTCTCAGTGAGGTGTTGACGTCTCCCACCATGACTGTTGGGAGTCTAATTCTCTTTAAATAAGTCTAAGAACTTGCTTTATGAATCTGGGTGCTCCTGTGTTGGGTGCATCCGTATTTAGTATGATTAGGTTTCCTTGTTGAATTGAACTTGTTACCATTATGTGATGTCCTTCTTTGTTTTTTTTTTGTTAATTGTTGTTTTAAAGTCTGTTTTATGTGAAATTATAATTGCAACCTTGTTTTTTTCTGTTTTCTGTTTTCTTGGTTCATTTCTCTTCATCCTGTTACTTTGAGACTATCACTGTCATTGCATGTAAGATGGGTCTCTTCGGAACAACATCAGTTGAGTCTTGATTCTTTATCCAACTTGGTACTCTGTGCCTTTTAAGTAGGGCAATTAGCATGTTTACATTCAATGTTAATGTTGATATGTACATATTAGGGATTGTAATCATATTGTTAGCTGATTGTTTAATTGCTTCATAGTGTCAATGGTCTATATACATACATGTGTTTTTCTGGTCACAGGTAAAAGTCATTCCTTCCCATGATTAGCATTTGCTTAAGGACTTCTTGTAAATTGGGTCTGGTGGCAACAAATTCTCTTAGCATTTACTTATCTGAAAATGATTTTATTTTTCCTTTGCTTATGATGCTTAATTTTGCTTGATATGAGATTATTGGCTAAAATTTCTTTTCTATAAGAATTCTAAACATAGGCTCTCAATCTATTTTGGCTTCTAGTGTTTCTGCTAAAACAACCACTGTGAGACTTATGGGGTTTCTTTTGTAGGTGAACTGCCTCTTCTGTCTAGCTATCTTTGACATTTTTTCTTTTATATTGACCTTGGAGAATCTGATAACTATATGACTTGTGGATGGTCATCTTGTATAGTATCTTGCTGGAGTTCTCTGTATTTCCTGCATTTGAATGTTGTTCTCTCTATTGAGAATGGTGTAATTTCAGTGGACAATATCCTTGAATATGTTTTCCAAGCTGCTTTTTCTGTCTCTTATTTCTGGGACACCAGTGAGTCTTAGATTTGGTGTCTTTACACAGGCCTCTGTTTCTTAGAGGTGTTGTTTATTCTTTTTTTATTATTTCTTTATTTTTGTCTAACTGATTTAATTTGGAGGACTAGTCTTTGAGCTCTGAAATTCTTTCCTCAGCGTAGTTTGTTCTGCTGTTAATACCTGTGATTATATTATGAAATTCTTGTAGTATGTTTTTAGTTCTATTAGATCAGTTTTGTTCTTTCCTAAAATGTCCATTTTGTCTTTCTGCTCTTACATTGTTTTATTGTAGTACTTACATTTCTTGGATTGGGTTTCAACTTTTTCATGAATCTCAAGGATCATTATTCCTATCCATATTCTGAATTATAGTTCTGGCATTCCAGTCATTTCAGCCTCGTTAGGAACCATTGCTGGGCAACTAGTATGGTCATTTGGAGGAAGGCAGACACTGGCTATTTGAGTTACCAGAGGTCTTTCACTGCTTCTTTCTCATCCATGTGCGCTGATGTTCCTTTAACTATGGTGGAATTTGTGTACTGTCAGTTAACTTTGTATCTGGATGTTTTCAGATATTCATATCTGGATGTTTTCAAAAGCATGAGGTTTTATCCTGGGTGTTTATTTGTAGCTTAATTCTTATCTTTGTTTCACAGGGAGGTGTTTTAGCAAAGTATTTTTGGTGATTCAGTTTACCCTGTAATTCAGTAGGTGTCACTTATTCATAATGGCCTGTATGTAGGCTTTTGCTTAGCCACATGGCTCTTTTGTGTTTTCTCACATTTGCAGCTGTACTCCCTCATAGTGCTCTGTGTTGGCCCCTCTCCCACTCACTTGAGTGCTGGCTGCAGATCTCAGCTTGGCACTCCTGGGCTGCAGACCACTTGGGGCTGGAGTTGCAAAGCAGCAAATATGGTTGTCTTCCTATTACTGGTGGAAGGTACCCTGATGACTGGCAGCAAATCTCTTTGGCTCTGCAGCAACATCAGCTTTTTACTCCTCAGAAGAAAGAATTTGACTGAAGGGTATAAGGCATTGAAAAAAGACTAAGCAAGCTTTAGAGCAGGAGTGGAAGTTTGTTTAAAAGGGCTTTAGAACAGGAAAGAAAGGAAAGTACACTTAGAAGAAACTCAGTAGACACATAAAGGTCAAATGAAGTATTTAACTTTGATCCTAGGACTTTATAGGCTGGCCCCTTTTCATGATTCTTCCCTTATGGTGGGCTGCCTGCATGTGCAGTGCCCTCCTTGCCCTTGGGAGGTGAGCACATGCAGTGTGTTTAGGAAGTTGTATGCATGTTCATCTTTTAGGCTTTCTTCTCTTTTCCAGTGGAGTGCCCCAGAGGATCATACTCTACCATTTTGTCTCTTAATCCACACGCCCACAAAGTTGCTTCTCCCTGGCATCTGCATTCAATTAACACTTTAGTGAACTAGATGTGGGCCATCAGGAAGTAGCTTATCCCTGGCACTGGCAGCCAGTTTGTCACTTTTAGAGACACAATGTGATATTGCTGAACCATCACCTGACACTTCTAGTGGGTGGGGGAGAGTCCTCTTCTGGCCAGCTCATGCCTGCTTAACTACCAGTAACACTCCCTCCTTTCATTGGCAGCTCCATCTCAGGAAAATGCGGAGTTGTGACTGGCCTGAGAGCCTAGCTTGTGTTGGGGTGGCTGAGGTTCCAGATTGAGAAGTAGTAGCATGGGCATGGTGAGTAGTAGTGGGGGCATGGGCCTACATGGAAAATAGTCTTCCCTCTTTTACATAATGCACCTGTGCCATGCTGTAATCACTTCACTTCTTCCCAAGGCTGAGGGCAGTAGGAGCGGGAGCTGTGAGGCAAAAAAATCTGGTAAACCTGTCTAATCCCATTGGGACCTCCATCCCAGGGAAGTGCAAGGCTGTTACTAGCCCAAGAGCTCAGGTGGGGATGAGGTGGCCATGTTAGTATCGCAAGCCAGTGGGCCTTGTGCAGCAAGATGCAGCGGAGACAAGGCTTGCAGTCTGTTTGCTTTTTAGTCTTGTAAATTCAGCCCCTATTCTGGGTCATGTGAGGGAGCCTGGCCTCACCCAAGTGCCTTGGATGCCTAGATACCCTGACATCAATGGCTGCAGCTCTGATGCAGCCACTGATGCCAGGGTGTCTAGGCATCCAAGGCACTTGGGGCTCCAATTAAGCCTAAGCAGTAATTCTGCCCAGACTCCATATAACTCTCTTTATCAGTCTGGAGATGTAGGCCCTCCTTGGGGTTCAGGTCACGTGGATCTCCTAAGCCCAAAAGTCTGTGGCAGAAATGTTGACCCACAAGGGCTCTCAGTCACTCACAGCTTCCCCATGGTGGGTAGCCTCTCCCTCAATCCATGCCAGTCTCAGATGGATGGCTTTTTTTTTTTCTTTCTTTTATTATTATTTTTTTTAACCTTTCTCTATTCTCTGTGGGTCTCATTGCTTCCTTGATGAATCACAACATGTCCACCTGGATAATTTAATTGAGGATCTAGTGTTTACTCTCCACTCTTTCTCCTCTCCATTAAAGCAGTTCATACTAACTATTTCTAGTCAGACATCTTCAAGGTTGATTATCCCCAATTATTTTACTTTTTATTGTAGAAATTGTCAATGGGATTGCATTCATAATTTGATTCTTAGGTTGATTATTATTGGTGTATAGAAATATTGCTGACTTTTTAAATTGATTTTTATATCCCAAAACTTTACTAAAGTTGTTTATCAAATTTAAGAGTCTTTCAAGTTGTATTTTGGAGGAGTCTTTAAGGTGTTTTAAATACAGGATGGTAACATCAGCAAACACAGATAATTTGACTTCCCATTTTCCAATTTAAATGCCTTTTATTTCTTTTTCTTGACAGATTTCTCTAATTAAGATGTACAGTACAATGTTCAATACAGCATTGAAATTGGGCATCATTATTTTGTTCCAGTTGTTAGGGAAAATGCTTTCAACCTTACCCCATTCAGTACAAAATTGGCTGTTGGTTTGTGTTACATGGCTTTTTATTATTTTGAAATATGTTCCTTCTATGCTTAATTTGTTGTGGGTTTTTATCATAAAGAGATACTAAATTTTCTTTTAAATTTAGATACTTCTCAAAAGAAGACATTTATGTGGCCAAGAAACATATGAAAAAAAGCTCATCCACACTGCTCATTAGAGAAATGCAAATCAAAACCACAAAGAGATATTATCTCACAATGGCAATCATTAAAAAGTCAGGAAACAACAGATACTGGATAGGATGTGGAGAAATAGGAATGCTTTTACACTGTTGGTGGGAGTGTAAATTAGTTAAACCATTGTGGCAGACAGTGTGGCAATTGCTCAAGGATCCAGAACCAGAAATACCATGTGACACAGCAATTCAATTACTGGGTATATACCCGAGGATTATAAATCATTCTGCTATAAATACAAATGCACATGTATGTTTATTGCAGCACTTTCACAGTAGCAAAGACTTGGAACCAACAGAAACGGCCATCAATGATAGACTTGATAAAGAAAATATGGCACATATACACCGTGGAACACCACACGTTCTCACTTATAAGTGGGTGTTGAACACTGAGAACACATGGACACAGGGAGGGGAACATCACACACAGGGGCCTGTCAAGGAGTGTGGGGCTAGGGGAGGGATAGCATTAGGAGAAATACCTAATGTAGATAATGGGTTGAGGGTACAGCAAACCACCATGGCACATGTATACCTATGTAACAAACCTGCACGTTCTACATATGTATCCCAGAACTTAAAGTATTAAAAAAAAAAAGATACTAAATTGTATCAAATATTTGTTCTGTATCTATTAAGATGAACCTATAATTTTTGCTTTTGATTCTGTTTAAGTGTTGCATCACATTTATTGATTTGTGTATACGGTACCATTTTTTGATCAATAGAACAAAACCCAGTTTTTTATGTGATACTATCTTTTCGATGTGCTGTTGGATTTTGTTTGCTATTATTTTCTTAAGACTTTTTACATCTATGTTTATCAAGGATATTAGCATGTAGATTTCTTTTGTTGTTGTGTCTTTGTCTAGCTTTGATATCAGGGTGATATTGGATTGATAGAATAAGTTAGAGAAAATACCCTCATCTTTGATTTTCTGGAAGAATTTCAGGTGGATTGGTACCAGTTCGTTATAAATCAATCTGGTCCTGGGCTTTTATGGGGGCATGGGAGAGATTTGTTATTTCAGATTAAATACCACTACTCATTATTCAGGATTTCTATTTCTTCCTGGCTTATTCTTGGGAGGTTGTATGTTTGCAGGAATTTATCCATTTCCAGTAGGTGTTCTAGTTTGTGAGTCTAAAAATACTTATAGTAGTATTTGATTATCTATTGTATTTCTGTGGTATCAATTGTATTGTCTCCTTTTTCATTTCTGACTGTGTTTATTTGCATCTTCTCTCTTTTCACTTGATGAAGCTATCTATAGCTATATCAATTTTGTTTACCTTTTCAAAAACAATTTTTTCTTTTGTTGATCATTTGTATTGTATTTTCATCTCGATTTAATTTAGTTTTGTTCTGATATTTACTTCTTTTCTTCTGCTAGCTTTGCAGTTAGTGTATTTCTGACTTTCAGTTTCTTGAAGTGTGACATTAGGTTGTTAATTTGAAATCTTTCTATCTTATTGATTTAGTCATTGAACACTATAAACTTCCCTTTTAGCGCTGCCTCTGCTATGTCTCAGATGTTTTGTTACATTGTGCGTCTATTTTTATTCATTTAGTTTTTTAAATTTTCATTTTAATGTTTTCATTGACTGAAATATTAATTTAGAGCACGTTGTTTTATTTTTATGTATTTGTATAGATTTGAGGGTTCCTCTTGGTATTGATTTCCAGTATTTTAAAACTGTAGTCTGAAAAAAATACTTGACATAATTTTATTTTTTGAAAATTCACTGAAACTTGTTTTGTGATCTAACATATGATCTTTGTTGGAAAATGTTTCATGCACTGATTAAAAAAATGTACACTCTGCAGTTTTAGGGTAGAATGTTAAGTGTCTTTTAGGTCCATTTGATCTATAGCCCAATTTAAATCCAGCATTTCTTTGTTGATTTTCTGCTTTGATGACCAGTCTAGTTCTGTCGGTCGGGTGTTGAAATCTTCCAGCATTATATTAGTGATGTTATCTCATTTCTTTCATTTTTTTTTTAATCTGGGTGCTCTGCTATTGGGCACATGTATATTTAGGATTATTATATCTTTCTGTTGAATTTCCTTAACCACTATATAATTACCTTGTTTTTTATTAATGTTCTTGATTTAAAGTCTGATTTAATATAAGTATACTGATTTCTATTTGCTTTTCTTTACGTTTGCATGGAATATGTATTTCTATATGTTTAATTTGAATCTATAAAAGTCTTTACCAATTAGGTGATTTTCTTCTAAGCAGCATATGGTTTGATACTGTTTTTTTTTTTTTTTAATCCATTCCACTAATCTGCAATGTTTCTCCCTAGAGTTCTCCAAGCTTCTTGTATATGGGTGTCTAAAGCTTTGGCAGACCTAGGGGAGTTTTCTTCAATTATTCTCTCAAATATCTTTTCCAAACTTTTTACTTTTGCTTCTTCTCCCTCAAGAATACTCACAACATATAGGTTAGGATGATTTACATAATTTCACACACCTTGAAGGCATTCTTTTATTAAAAAATATCTGTCTTTTATTTTTGTCTGATTAGCTTATTTAGAAAGATCTGTTTTCGAACTCTTAAATTTTTTCTTCTGCTTTGTCTAGTCTATTGTTAAAGTGTTCAACTTATTTTGTAATTTCTTTTATATATATATATTTATTGCATTTTAAGTTTTGGGGTACATGTGAAGAACATGCAAGATTGTTGCATAGGTACACACATGGCAGTGTGATTTGCTGCCTTCCTCCCCATCACCTATATCTGGCATCCTTCCCCATGCCATCCCTCCCCAACTCCCCACCCCACTGTCCCTCCCCTTTTTCCCCCCGACAGACCCTAGTGTGTGATGCTCCCCTCCCTGTGTCCATGTGTTCTCATTGTTCAACACCCACCTATGAGTGAGAATATGCGGTGTTTGATTTCTTTAATATTTTGTTATTTCCAGAGGTTCTGTTTTTTTTTAAGCTATCTCTTTAGTAAATATTCAACCTAGATCCTGTATTGTTTTTCTCATCTCTTCGTGTTGGTTTCCAACTTTCTCTTGGATTCCATTGAGCTTCCTTAAAATCAATATTTCAAATTATTTATCTGATATTTCAAATATTTTATTTTGGTTAGATTTCATTGCTGGCCAGTTAGTATGATCCTTTAAAGGGGTTTTAACTTGTTTTTTCTTAATACCAGAATTTTTTCTATGGTACTCTCTCTTATCTGAATAAATTACATTCTCTTAATTTTAATGTACTTTTGTCTCAATGGGATGTTTTTTTCCTCTTGAGCATATCACTATAATGTATGTTGTGTATGGTCATTAGGCTTTGATTCTGAGTGCTTTCAGTGGCAAGAACTCTTTATGAGTGTTTAGGTTTATCTTTTTTGGTGGTGGCTTTCTAAAATGCTGTTTGCAGTAGTGATGTACTATGCATCTGTGCAGGCTCATTGTTTCCTGTGGGGCTGGAATGGCTGAGCTCCCAGGAAGCTAATTTCCAAGTACTGTGTGCTTCTGTCAGTAGATTTTGTATTGAGTTGTGCAGTTCTACCTCCAAGTCAGTAGGTAGTGCTTACAGGGAAGATCCAGCTGCAGCATGAGCTAAAGTGTATATGCTTGATCTTTGTTTATTGGGAGAAGCTCTCTGTTGCCTCAGACAGTTTCCTGGTCTTTGAAATGTCTGGTGTCCTGAGCTAAGCTCAGCCCCAGAGTAGGGGACAAAGATGAGAGGAGCTTGGTCATCAAGCTTGTCCTTTGATATCCCAGTGGTGAGCACAAGTACTAGTCTTGGTGGGGCTTGGGATGGTAGGTCCTGGTAAAATGCTCTGAAGTCTCTGCAGAGGGACAGGGGAATGCTCCAGCTCTATGGTGTTGGCAGGAAGGGACACTCTGCTTTCTTATGACTTCCATGTTCTGGAGCTCAGGACTCTCAGTTCAGACAGACACTGCCGTCTATCTCCATGCTGCAGTGTAAGCTGAAAGGCATGAATGATACTCGACCCAAGGGACTTCACTGAAATTTCTTTGCTGTAAAATCGCTTTCCTCTGGTCCAAGCAAGCAGCTTTGTGGCTCTCTTGCTCTCCACTGCACGTAGGCTGCCACTCCTTGTAGAGTGTGAGGGTCTTCATTTCTTATGGAAGCCCAGGCCCAGCGGGAAAACCACCTGTGTACGGTGCAGCTGCCCCAAATAGCCCTAGAATTTACATCCACAGGAATATCAGTGCCAATCTTCCACAGGGGCAGCCATGGCTCTGTCTGCGGCAGTGAGTGGGGAGAGGAGAAGTTTCCTTTGCCATTTCCCATACCTGCACTCTGAGGCCACCTGACCATTGGTACAGAGCAACACCTCTCTCCCACAGAGCTGAGCACAGCACCCATGTCTCTGCAAGAAGAGGCAGTCAATCTTAGTCCACAAGTACAGAGCTCTTGGGCAGAGGAAATAGTGTATGCTCTGGTTTTCCTTGTCCCAGGCGATGCTTCCTTGGTGCGCTACACTCTCCTTTTTCCTAGGAGCAGCATTCCCCATGCGTGAGAACACTAGGAGTCTTTCAACTACCCGGAGACCAATCAGCTCTATTTGACTGCCACAATACAAGCAGGTGTTAGGGAATATCTATGGGAGATTAAGTGATGTTAATACACAAGGGCTGAGATTCCCTGAGTAGAACACAGTCCTACAATAGCGCTCACCCAGTATGGAGCTCACCACCACAGCTTAGGTCCAGGGGGAGGGCAAGAAATCTCGTGTGAGTTGGTAACAAGTGCGGTTTCCTCAAGATGTTTCCAAAGTGCTGCCCACTCCAGTGCTTGGGCTTGCAAAAGCAGAAAAGCTTTCTGTTTAGAAACCAGTAGTCTGTCACAGCAGCAAAAGGAGCCAAAAATATCCCCACTTACCCTTTTCACAGAATGCCAAGTTTCTTGTGGTTTCTTCTCTGCCAGCTTCCTTCTTTTTCAGTGCCCTGGCTTCTTCCTGTTACTTGTCTGATGAGTTCTAGCACTCTCCTCTTAATATTTTATTCAAGTTATGATTATTCACCTGTAATTTTGTTTCCTCTTTCTGAGGAGAATTGGCATCCAACATCTGTACTCAGCCATCTTAAGATGATGCCTTCTCATTCTTAATGTATTCAATCATTTATTTATTCCAGTATGGACTTCATAGGTGCTTATTCTTTGGGTTATAATCTAATATCACCATTATTTATGTTCCAGCTTTGGTCATGGGAGCTCTAAGTCAATACTTGTATTTTTTTAAACAGTTTCCCTCACTTTTGTTGTTATTATTGTTCTTGTTGAACACTTCCTTACTTTAGGACATGACAAAATGCTCCAGGTTTATCTTGTATTTTCCTTTCCTCAGGACTGCTATCAACGGCTTCATCAAAGAGCCTTGGTTCCTTTTCTTAGAAAATGGCATTGGGAAATCAAGATCTGGATGCTAGATAAGCTCATTGCTACTTTGTGTGCCATTGATTCCAGATCTTCTCAGTGGACAAAGCCAGGAAATGTATGTGTGTGTGTATGTGTGTGTATATATATATATATATATATATATATATATATATATATTTATGAAGCGTGAGTTCACACAGATACCTCTTATACAATGTCATCAGCATAGATTTATTTTTATTTTGAAATAAACTTGTACCTTTTGGAAGATTTTTCTCATTAGACACTTACAATGCAATGAAAATCTTGAAATACCTTTTGACATTCTTTGGTACCAGTATGGCTCAATAATCTCTCACTTTCTAAATCTAGAATACAATGGCGGCTTTTTTCATCTGTTGCATGACTCTAGGAAAAACTCGTCATGTCTCCCTAAGCACCCTCATAGTCAGCAATCTATTAGCTTAGAGAACAAAATGTAAACATTTGTAAAGATGGAATTTATATTTCCAAAATACAAATGAAATAGAAAGTTATTCTGTCTGATTTTCAGGACGAGACAACCACTCAACTAAGATTACATTTCAATTATATTGGAAATTCCAGCCTCAAATTGTTGATGGATAAATATCTAACAGAAATTTTTGAAAAATAATCTTGAAGACACACAGGAGTATGACTAACTCAGAAGGAAGGTTAAAGCTTTTCCCTGCGCTCTTTGAAAGTAGCTAACCAATCTTGAAAAGTTAAAGTCACCAAAGGAGAAAGAACACTCCATTAAAAAATTAAATCAAAAAAGGTTTATGGAAAAGACACTAAGACAGTCAGTTCTGTTTACAATCATACAATTTGAATAAAATTAGATCATTTATCAAAAACACCTTTGAATTCGGCTTTCTCCTCTTGGCTCTACTATATGTCTTACACTTAGTTTGTTGGCATTAGTGTAAAAAATTTTGATTAAAAACACCAAATCTTTGTATGCCAACCTTAAATGTGAAATATATGTTCCTTAAGTGAAAACGAATCATAAAAGGGTGTAATACAGACAACTTAATAGAATGCTCAAAGAGAATATGTGTTACACAGATTAACACAGGGACGTTAAGGACCAAATTAATCCTGTACTAACTGGTGAACTCGGTCACATATATCATACTTATTTATGTGTTCAGTACACTTACCAACACACATATCCCATTTATTCTGTTATGGTCAATAAAGGGAGAATATGCAATAAAGGAGAACAGTATGGTCAAGAATAAACAATAATTAACAAGTACTGTTAATGAAATATAATGGTTTTTTTTGTTCATCATTTTAATAGCTCACTGAACTCCCTATACTTGATACTCAAGTTTCCAAAGCTCCACTAACCTTGAGATAAAAGGACATAATAATTCTTAAAAAGCCAATTTATCTGAATATGTACCCATCTGCGATTTCACAAGCCTTATTCAAACTTCGAGGTTCTTTTCCAACTATTTACGAATATTTTCAAGAGGGACACACAGATATCCACGACATTATTTTACTGGATTCCCATGTCAAACCTGCAATTTTTATCCTCTCCTGCTTTATTTCATATCCATGATGTCTATTCTTTAATCATTAATGTCTCTGCCAAAGATGTTCATTTCCCAGGTCACAGCTTGCAGTACATAAGTCTGCTGGTGCCTGGAAATCAAAGATGATGAATATTATTGTTATGTTAAATTGCCAATGAAGCTGCTGTTACTATTAAATTCATTGCGGTTACCTTGCATTTTCTAAAATCCTGCACAGATTTTAATAATGTGATGACTTTAAATTTTACCATTTATAGTTTATTAGTACATTTATTAAAGGTATTGAACAGCACTAGGTGTTAAACTAGGCACTGAAGGTAAAATATTAAACAAAACTGACATAGTTTCTGCCCTCATGGAGCATACACATTAAAGAAGAAGATAGACAATAATGGAAGAGTTAGACAAATAAATGCTACATTTCAAGTGTAATAATGGCTCTGTAGAAGACTGGTGCTGTGAGAGTAACACTAAATGGAAAGGAATGTCTTCCTTGGGGAAGTGATCTGAATTGAAGAGGAATGATGTAGTGGGTGGGAAAGAACATTCCTGGGATACTCTATATCCTAAAACTCAGACTGGGGAACAATTGGAATGAGTCACCCTGCTGGATATAAAATATTGTCTCTAATTCTATGCTGATCCATTATCTTTTGTCAACGCTCTATGTTTTCTCTCTCTTTGTCCTTGGATTGAGTCTTTTTTTTCTCACAGTAGATTCTATAATCCCTCAGGAAAGTAGACTCAGGGTCAGTGTGTCTCAGAGACCTTTCATTAAGGCATATCTGAATCCTAAGTTAAACACCATGAGTTTCTCAAGCTGAGACCTTTATTGAGAAGAAATGAAAGACATCTATATTATTTATTCATCTACATTTAACATGTTTCATTCCATTTATAATAGTGTTTTGGGATTTTCAGAGGACATAGCATCACTCTTTTTCAAAATATAAATAAAAGTTAAAATTCTTATTTTTACTTAATGTGGCCTTCAATGGCTACATAAGAACCTCTAGAAAGCTGTATGTGGCTCGAGAGTAACATATTGCTAGTCCTGGGCTTGAGAATTATGAGCTGAACTCTCTGTATTTTTATATATATATATATATATTTTTTTTTTTTATTGCATTTTAGGTTTGGGGGTACATGTGAAGAACATGCAAGATTGTTACATAGGTACACACATGGCAGTGTGATTTGCTGCCTTCCTCCCCATCACCTATATTTGGTATTTCTCCCCATGCTATCCCTCCCCAACTCCCCACCCCCCGCTGTCCCTCCCCTTTTCCCCCCCGACAGACCCCAGTGTGA